>VXAC01004734.1:1075515-1091231 GCA_013399225.1 Rhipidura dahli | reverse complement strand
AAACCGGCGGCATCGGCTCCGCCGCGCGCCGCCGCCCCTGCCCCACCTCCCCCGGCGGCTTCTCTCTGCCGCCGCTCCTGCCTCGCCCGCCGCTGCGGGGTTCCCGGGGGCCGAACTCGCGGCCTCCCCGCCGCCGGGCCGGCACTGACGCGCCTTTATTTAAACGCCTCGTAGAGCGACCGGAGCAGGGCGGAGGGAAGCGGCGCTCGGAGAACGCGCGGAAGGATGTCCCGGGACGGCGAGGAAGGCAGCGTGACGGCCTAGACCCGCGGGAGGAGCGGCCGCTCCGGCGCTCGGGTACGGCGTGCGCGGCGCGGGGTCGGGCGGTGCGGTGCGGTCCAGTCCAGGTGGCGGCGGCGGGGGATGCGCTGGCGGCGCGGGAGCCGCGCGGAGGTGATCGCCAGTAAGTACCGCTGTCCTGTGCGGGGAGAGAGCTCCCCCGGGGGGAAAGCCGTGTCAGACCGGAGGAGTTAGTTAGGGCGTGTGCTTTGCCTTCGGGTTTCTGAGGATTTTCCTGATTAAGCAAGGTAATGAGGTTCCCTAAGAATGCCGTCTGAGAGCTGCGAGAGAGTAACACCAGAATCATTGGGTTGGAAAAGACCTCCAAGGTCATCAAGTCCAACATATAACTGAGTATTTGCCCTGAGCCTGAGGTGAGGATGGCTGAGTGACATCTAAAGTGGTGTTTGAAAAGCGCTGCATGCTGCTTTATGTTAAAGGAAGCCTGTATCGATTTGAGGTTGTTCTAATGTTTTGAGTTGTAAAACCGTGTTAGTGCTTAAACTATTAGGTGCACTTAGCTCAGTCCTGTTGGAGGAGGGCCAGGTGAAAACACACAGAATCACAGATTAGTTAGGGTTGGAAGGGACCTCTGGAGGTCATTTAGTCCAGGCCCCTCTACCAAGGCAGCATCATCTAGAGCAGGTGACATAGGAATACATCCACGTGCGTTGGATTGTCTCCGGAGACCTCCCAGGGCAGCCTGTTACAGTGCTTTGATACCCTCAAAGTGAAGAATTTCTTCTTCATGTCGACATGGAGCTTCTTATGTTTTAGTGTATGGCTATTGCTGCTCATCCTATTTCTGGGCACCACTGAAAACAGTCTGGCACCATCCTCTTGGCTCCCATCTCTGATAAATATAAATGCATTAATGACATTCCCTGTCAGTCTTCTCCAGACTAAACAGGCCCAGCTCCCACGGTCTCTCACAAAGATGCAGTTTGTGTCAAAAGGCAGTTGTTCCAGCAAGAAGTTTCATTAAAATAGTTACATAATTTCATCAGCTGTATACAGTTTTGCCTGATGTCTTACTATGTAGCCACTGTGGTGCTTACCTGATTTTGGTTTTGTAGGGATTTTATCTTTTGATTTAGCATGGTATGTATGAATTGGAAATGGATCGGCTTATATTACCAATTATTTCCAGAATATTTACTGTGAGGTAAGCTGTGCTTCTTTTAATAGGAGAAAGGGTATTTTACAAGCCTTCTCCTGTAAAAGAACTTAATTGACTCTGTTCAGGTGTATGCACACCTGCATTGTGAAGTTTTTAATGTTAATTGGGAGCCAAACATCTACTCTTGTAAAAGCAAGCCTTGTTAGTGGAAATAACTTTTATGTCAAAAGCTTCTAGCTATTTCTATGTATCAAGTGGTGAAATTCTTGTAATTCTTTCCTAAAAGATGCATATGGTAAAAATCAAACGTTTTTAAAGGCATGGTTGTTATAGTTGGACACTAAAGGACATTTTCATTTTGGCACCAGACTCCAAGTTTTTTAAAAGTCTTTTGAGTTGATAGATTACTTATGCCAAATTTGTACTTCAGTTAAAATGGTCTTGCATATAGTTTTTTAAGTTAGCACGTGAAAAGCAGAAATTAAGTTATAGTCAATTGTTTGTGTAATCAGTTGTTTAAATTGTTTTAAAAGAATAGAAAATGAGTTTGTTTTAAAACATTCTTTAATGATTTTCCTGTTTCTATGGAATATCAACTATACGAAATGTGCTAGTACAGCACAAATTTCAGCTGAAGTCCATTGGGAAAATCAGCTGTAGGAATGATGATCACATCCACCAGAAGAGAATCATTATTTGGATAGGTTATTTAGAAATTTATGGATTTAGTCAGCTGTATTGTTGAGGGTTTTGGTTTCGTGGGTATTTTTTTTTTTATTTGGGTACTTTTTTTGGCGGGGGGAGGTGCTGGGGGTGATGGTTTGTTTGGTGTTTTTTGAGAGGATTAAATTAAGGAATCTATGGTGTAGCATTTGCTGGGCCTTTTCAGTGTGTTGATTTTTTTTATTGGACCTGATAGAAGTAGGAGTACTTCTGTATCAAAACAGATAAAACAAAACAAAAAACTCTTTAGAAACTTAGGGTTTTAATTTGTTTTGGTTATTGTACTTCTATTCCAGTATGTCTGTACAACTTACAAGTGTAGTGACTCAGATACCATATTTCTTATGCCTTATTAAATGTGTCTTTGTTTTCCATTCTTTTTACTCTATATTTGCCCATTTGGCCTCTTTTCTCTTCCTCATTTCTAATTATTTTTAAATGCACAGACTGGATTTTTCAGTTTGTAGTGAAAGTTTTTGTAGGTTTTTGTGTGCTTTTACTGGTGAAGTTTAAACCTATGATTGTACATGTGCAGGCTATGTGCTGTTAGTGATGAACTTGATAAGTGATGTACAATTGAAAGGGAACAGTTCTCTGAGCTCCTTGGCTTGACAAGAGTCAATTACGTAAAAAGTTGCTTTGTTGGCAGGAACTTTTTAAAACAAAAGCAAATCAACAACTTAACTCCTGATAAAGCAGTGACAGATGCAGATATCCACATGCTTTTTGATAAAGTAGTCCTCAGAGCAAAAACGGCCAAAAAAGCAGCAGAGTGTTTTCTGGATACCAGAACAGCTGCATGGAATCAGTCTGCATGTCTGTTTAGTCTAGCATCTTGTCTCAGGAGTGGACACTCCTTTATGCATAGACAAAAGAATAAAAACAGTAGCCATTGTTAGGAAGTTGCTGCTCTTTGGTGGAAAAACTACTTTTGTTGTGTATTTAATCAAATTAAATTCTCTTTTTGCAGAGAATCAGAATGACTAAAAAAAGGAAACGTCAGGAGGATTTCCAGAAAGTGAAATTAAAAGTTGGGAAAAAAAAGCCTAAACTAGAAAATGCAACTGATACTACCTTCAAAACAAAGGCCATACAAATTCCTGAGCAGCTTAAAGAAGATGGAGTGCTTCCTACGCAAAATAGAAAACTTAACATAAAGGTATACTGTGATGTTACATTCTGAAATGACAGAAAATTACTTGCCTTTTATCTGGGTTTATTATGTTTACTGCAGTGTAGGAAAAAAACCTGCAAAAACACCTGCATTTTAAAAAATGTAAATACAGCAGGGTATCTGAATGCAGCCCCGTTTTTAAAGAATCTTGTATTTCTTTGGGAGTGGATTTGTTTTCCTTCCTTTGTGTCATCTTGTGTCTTTTGCAGCTCTTTGCTTAAACTGAAGAAAGCTGTTCAGGCTGTGGTTTTGTAATTCTGCTTTTGAGAACAAGAGTGACAGGACTTGCCTTTGGTCATCCCTTTGTTGAGTCAGTAGGGCTATGCATAAACTGAAGAACAAGACCTAAGGACAAGTCATTATATCTTGTTTTCCCTGTCACTGAATTCTGATTATTTATTGTGCTATGAACTAATACCATGTTTGTTCTAACCATATTTTGCTATTATGAACAACAGTACATCATAAGAATAGATTCTGTATTTTTAAGTGTTTAAGGAAAATGTGCAGAAGATAGGTGGGGGATGTTTGAAGAGCATGAAGTAATAACAATGGCAAGTGTATATGTTTGTTTCCTTATAGGATCTGCTCTCACAGATGCATCACTATAGTCCTGGGGTTAAGCATAATGCACTTCTTGGACTCAAAGAACTCCTGTCTCAGTATCCATTTGTAATTGATGCACATCTTTCAAGTATAATAAGTGAGGTGGCAGCTGTGTTTACAGACAAAGATTCCAGTGTCAGAGGAGCAGCTGTTCACCTGCTGCAGTTCTTGGCTTCAAAAATAAGAGCGGAACAGATTGCTCCATTTTTTCCTTTGGTAAGTGCCCATCTCTCTAGTGCCATGACTCATATCAGTGAGGGAATTCAGGAAGATTCATTGAAAGTCTTGGACGTTTTATTGGAAGCATACCCAGCTCTTCTTACAGACCGCAGCGTTATATTGTTGAAGAATTTTGTAGAGCTTATTTCTCACCAGCAACTCTCAAAAAGACTGAAAAGCAGGGACAAACTTTCCTGGATGCTCTCTGTTAACCCAAATCGCAGAGTAACTTCTCAGCAGTGGAGGTTGAATGTACTTATCCGGCTCAAGAAGTTTCTCCAAGCAGTGGTAGATGCATCCAGTGATACAGAGGATGAAGGGCTTCAAGAGCAGAAGGACAACTCTCACTCTGTGAGGAACCCAATATGTATTAGTTGGAAGCTCCATGCAAATAATCAGCAACATATACAACTGTTTGACAGTGGTGGCTTACGACCAAAGATCAACTCATCATTTAGACTGAGGTGAGAAAATGTTAACTAGTTTGGAAATTAATATCAACTGTGTGGTCACAATTTGATTTTTTTATTGTGGGTTTGTCCCTTAGCCTTATTTTAGGATACTTAGTGTAATGTGTAGTCTTGCTGCTGCAGAGGCTTGAAAATACAGAAATACTCAGCAGCTAACTGTGTTATGTGTGTATCATGAATTTTTCCATTATGAAAGCTTTATTTTATGCTATAAATGATATTTTTGGAATGCAAACTGACAACTTGTAGGTTCTTGCAGGATATCCAACAGACCTAGGAGCAAGTAGGCAAATTTCTTTATGTGAAGTGTAAGCTTGTTTGTGATAATGAATTGAAATTTTGTGCTTTTACCTTCAAGAGTCTATCAGAAGCTTAGGAGTCTGTTATCTTAAACTGTAGCTCCTTTTAAAAAGGACAGCACAATGAGATGTGTGTGTGGTGGATTGAAATTCTGCTGCGTTTCCAATTCTAGATATTTCAATCACTTCACCAGTTTATATATTCACTGTGGATGAAAGATGTCTCGGCTGAGATGTACTGATGCATATGAAAGAAAGTGTAGTGTGCTTAGTCACAGGAAGGTTTGTGTGGGTTTTGGTAGTACTCTAAACAGATGTGAGCTGAAGTTAAGGGGGAAATAAACAACTGTTTTGATTTCTCTTCCTCCTCTATGATTCACCCACTAGAGAAGAACTTCCCACCTCACTTTATGGTACTTTTTGAACGTTTGCATCCTCATATGCATTACTGTGGATGTTGCATACCTGCTGCCAGGAGACCTGGAATGGTGACTTTAAAAATGGAAGCAGTTTAGCTGTTACACAGCTCTGTTCCCTATAGATATCAAGGTGGTTTGAAGAGAAACCACAATCCTTGTTTTACTGCTGGAGAAGGCTAAATAAGAGGTATAAAGCAGTTATACCAAATTCATCTAGGAAGTCAGTGGCAAAAATGGGAGTAAAACTCACTGCCTACTCCATTGCTATGTCCATCTTTGAAGGAATGAAGGGCAGAAGAAGAGGTGTTTTCTTTGAATATCACGGATGTTGACCTGAATTACCTCTTTTCCATCTCTGTCAGGGAGAGACAGACATGGCCATCCATTCCTACTCACCTAGGCTTCCTCTTTATAGGTACCATATTACTTGTGGTAGGTATAGGAAACATATTAAACTAAATAAAACATTCAGCTTATTCTCCTTAGAAGTGCTTGTCAGCATAAGTGTTCAATCACGACCAAGTGTCTACTGCAGGTAAAATTTTAGCTGGCAACTAGACTGGTGAAGCCCCCTTGAGGCTGGGGAAGGATTCAGTGCTGAGCACAGAACAGTCCTACTGAGTTCATCTTTGCAGTCAGAAGCACACAATTGTGGACCAATGTGTATCAGAGGATACTTGTATTACTCCCTGGGTGGTTTGCAGAGTGTGATGTACCATGCCATGTAATAGCTGAAGATGCATTGTATCCAAGGTCTAGGAAAAGAAACTTTACATCTGGTGTCACCTGAATTGGATTCCACTTTTCTGAGGAGCTAGGTTTTGGTGAAATATCGTGATGTACTTCTGGTTATAAATACTTACAAAAAGATGTTTGCAAGCATGAGGAGGAGCCAGAAGAATAGAAGGAAACATGGCTGGAATCCAAAGTGAGATTGGCAAAGCAAGCTGATGGCAGCAGAACAGAAGAATAGGAAGGGAAGAGTCATCTGCTAAAGGTACTAAAATGTTCTCCTATTATTGCATTTGTGCATATTTTTGGTATATTCGTTTATCACAGAGGGCCAGTACAGCTTGTTTTAGTGACTATGTGTGAAGTTTCAATAGTGAAGAGTTGTGGTGGTGGTTTTTGTATTTGCCCCTAAAATAATTTCTGATAATCTAAAGGTGTTTAATTCTGGCACTTCCAATCCCAACCATTGCCTTTTACAGGCCTTCCCAGGCCTCTGCTATGGCCACTACTGCAAGGACAGAAATTAGTTGTAATAAGAGGTTCAATACTCAGTGTGTGTGTGTGTGTGTGTGTGTGTGTGTGTGTTTAAAGTCACAAATAGTCAAGTCCTGTCTATGGAAATGAGTTGATCAAACTATAAGTAACTATTTGCAATGTGTGTGCGTTGGTGATCTTGTCACTAATACTGCAAGTAAGTTTCAACTTTGTTCCTTAACAACTAGGCTTCCAAACAATGTAATTGTATGCTAAATTTTTTAAGTTCCTGTATCTATTTAATCTTGCAAGTTCATTGGACAGGGAAGACACACCTCTGATAACCTAGTGATTATGGAATGAGATTTTCTGAATCAGTTTGCAGTATTAGTGTTTAATAAAAAAGATAGATTCTGAGCTTGGAATGCTGGATGATTCAGTGATGTAAATCTTAAGATTTCATTCTTTTCTGTTGTCTGCTAGATCTTCCTACTGTGTGTAAATTAAAGATGGCAGTGTGTTAGGAGATTGTTGGAATGTATTCTCTGCATTATGTGTTGACTGTGCTTCTTTTTGCATTAAACTCATTTCAGGTGTGGAAAAACAGCCTTCAAATGTGGTGGTACCAAGGCATGTGGTTTTGTTTTTTTTTTTGACTGGAAGAGAAACAGTTGAGCTTCAGATTCTGCTGAGAGGACAACACGAAGCTGCAGAGAAAAGCAAAGATGACTTGAGAGACTGAAATGGAAGATGAAGCATAGCCAATAAATACATATATGTGCATCAAATAGCAATGGAAAATGCAGTTCACTCGGTGTGCTGAGCGATTGCTGTATTTGGCAGTGCACACAGAAGAGGAGTACAAGTAACCTGGCTTCAACTGCAAGTCATAAAAACTTAATAACTTCCAAAGACTTGTCTTGTTTTAAAGAACAACAAGTTGTTTCCTTATTTTCTGTTTCTTTTACACTTCCTTGACTTCCTTTTGCTGAATTTCTGTTGTCTTCTTACTGTCAAATGGCAGATATTTACTCAATCTTTGTGTTTGGTCCTGCTGTATAAAAATACTGGCATTTAAAAAAAAAAAGACAGTTTAAGGGCCACACAAGTATCTTGCAGCTCCCTTCAATAGCAGTTCATACTGTGATATAAAGGTAATATGCTTTACAGTGTTTCCAAGAGTCACCTTACCACTCAAGGGTAGTGATAACAGATATGTGACAGAGTAATTGACATCAAACCTTCCCATTTTAAATTAACCTGTATTGCTAAGGATAGAGTACTAATCAAATAAGTGCTGGACACATTACTGTAATACTTTGTCATCATCTGTTACTGGCACTTAGATTTTATTTAGCACTTTCATTGTTAACCTTTGAATGTGTGGAGGTATCTTATTTTGAGAGATAGGGGCTTCTTTTGCAGGGATACTGAAAGATATTCCAAATATTCTTACCCAAATGCTTTCAACAGCTGGGAAGAGTATCCCTTTTGGCATGAGTTCTTTCTTTTTCCTTTCCTTGTTTCAGAAAAGTACTGAAATAGTTGTGTGTATTTACTTCTGTAGGAATCCTCCAGTGTGAATTACCAACCTCTCAGGTTTTATGCACTATTCACTTTTTAATTGGGAGATTTTTGTGTTCCAGAAGTAGATTGCTGGAATTCCAGAGTTCTGCTGTAATATCAGGTATTTTTAAAGAGAAAAATTATTAAAGACTTCTACTTCAGAACTATTCCAGCCAATTACTGAAATTTCAGACTCTCAGCTGAGAGTGTAATCCTGTCACAGCATAGTATTTACAGGACAACCTCACTTTTTCAATGAGATTATAGTCTTGGTATCAGCAGGCTATAGAATTCATTGTGGTTGTAACTGTAAGATGGGATTTGTCTACTGCATTTGAGATGACTGAGAGTTGAAAAGTCTGAGATAAAACCATTCACCCTAAACTCTTTTTAGTCTGAAAGAAACCAGTGTCTCCTGCAGTGCCTGCACCACAGAAAGGAATCAAGGCAACAAAATGGACAAATAATCCAAATTATATTTACTGGATTTGTTGGTTGCTGCAGTTAATGCTGAGCTTTACAAAATTTTAAGATGTTTGATAATCATAGTAAGTGCTAAAGATAAAGCAAATTTTTTTTCTTATGATCGGTTATGTTTCCACTTGTCCCTTTTATTTGTGCCAGAGATCTAAATTCTCTCCCCCATCTTGCCTTCATTGAAAAAGTGCTTGTATTTGCCTCACACTTTTTTATTCCTTCTCCCTGCTCCTTTTACAAGTTGTTAATGCCTAGGTTTGTTTCGGTTTAGTAATTTTCTTGATACACTGATATCAAGTAGAGAGAAATGGCAGAATAAAATGTTTTCTTACTATTTGTATTATAGATGATTGCAACAACATATAGTTTCATAGAAGGATATAACTAATTGGATAATTTAGAAATTACTAGGGAAAACTGCTTTACATCTTCAATTCAGTATGAAATTAAAATCTATGTGAACAAAACTTCTGCAGGTCTCTGGAAAGTGAATAGTTTTTCACGTCCTATTTTGATTGTGTATGTAAACAAAAATGACTTGCAGATCATCACTGAAATAGAAAGGAGTTTAACAGGAGGTTCAGTGTGCTAATATTATGTTAGGAAATTAGAATTGCATTAGGAATTTCCTGCTATGAATTAGGAAACAATCATAATGGAAAACAATTTTACAAATGATCGATTGAAACTGTTGTTGCTTTCTATTTTTTTTAAGAGCTCTGAATTCCTTAAAATTAGCAGGAGTTATTCAGAGTTTTAGTTCTTTAAAGAACCTTCTTTCTGCATTGGATACTAATTGCCTGAACTTTTCCAGTAGCATGATTGGGTCATATCTGCTGATAAGCCCTTCAGAGAGACAAAGTGTTCTTTGAGTGGGGAAGGGGGAGAGTTGGTTTGCTTGATTTCTGGCAGATGTTCTTTTAATTTAAACTGTATCGTAATTTTTAATTTTTTAAAGTTCATTATCAGATAATTTTAATAATTTTCCATTTAGTTGCTTTTCAGAGCATAATAGCCAAACATCAGGTGGGAACCAAAGGTATATTTTTACAGGAACATTTTTTTCCGTATTTAATATGAACACCATTGTGTTTATTATAGTTGGAAATGGTTATTAACTGTAATAAACCTTGTGTATTTGACAATACCTTGTAGTCAGCTTCGTTATTTTGCTTTAATGAGCTTAAAAGGTTTTTTTTTAATTATTATTTTGTTGTGCTGAGTATAATTAATTCCTTCCTGTTGGTTGAAGGTGATAAGATAATCCATGTCGTATTTCTCCACTTCATAGACTTTACATATAACAATGGGGAAAGAAGTACTGAAGTTTAAGAAGTTGTTAGAGAAGCACACAAACCTGGAGGGAAACTTAGGACTAGGTTTGTTTTAGATCGTTTGAATTACCTTTTTTCTGTACTGAAATATCTAGCAAGAAAGCCAGCAAACATTCAACGTGCTAAAAAACTAATTTTTCCTATTATTCAGAAAACAGGAAAGTGGTATTACTGTAATCTTATTTTGAAAGGTGTGATCTTTATATTTTATCTTTTTTGTTTGTTTGTTTTTTTTTTGTTTTTGTTTTGCTTTTGTTGTTTAGGTCTCTGACAAGTGTAATGGACAGTGCAGAAAAAGGCCTGTCCTCGGCTGAAAACTTAAAGGGTTTTATTGAGATAATAATTCCATTACTGATTGAGTGCTGGATTGAAGCATCTCCTGCACAGTCAGCTCCCATTCTTGGAAACCTTTTGGAATCAGAATCTCAGCAACTTATGCAGCAAGTACTTAGCATAATACATTTGTTGTGGAAACTCACAAAGCGACATGATGAAACATACAAAATGGTAAGGGAGAAATGATCCATGGCATAATGATGACAGTTCATTTTGTTTTGATTAGAAACTAGTGGTTTGGTGATTTGAAGTAGTGAAGATACTTTATTAAGAGAGAAAAAGCCAAGGTGTTGAGTAGATTTTGAATCTGGATTTTGTTGCCTCCCACTGTAGATGAGAATCTGTTGAACTGAGTCATGAGCTCAGAAATAGTCTCCAGGAATCCTCTTTACAGACTGTAGCACAAAACCTTTTGAAACTGGAAGTAGTATTGGAGAAGAGGAGCATTTTGTCTCCCAGATAACCTCTAGAATATAAATGGAGACAAAGTGTAAGAATGGAGTTGTTTGTTCTTATTTTTGTGTTTTGAAAAGTTTCGTGGGGGCTGGTGGAAATGAACAAACCCTGATTGTTTGGAAAGGTAGAAGATAATGGTCTGAGATCCTGTAATTGCTTGGTGCAATCTGTGTGCTGTGTTATGATTGGTAGGATCATAAGACATCAAATCAAAATCTCAGTGAGGATTTTGGGAAGTATCCTCTGAAGTGGTTTTTTTTGCCCAAGTTATTTTCTCTACCTTTTACTTAGATAACTGAAGTGCTGGTTTTGGTAACTTGTGCTGCTTTTCCAAAAATTGGGTGAATTGGACAAAGAACACAATTTCCACTTTAGGTATTGAGATTAGTTGGAAGGAATGTCTTGAAGCTCTTGTTTTAATCTGTGTATAGGACTGTAGGTCCCTTTCCTACATGAAAAGCTACGCATAGGGTAATTATTGAAAAACATTTGTGGAATCATTACATTAGACCAAAGTTACCCAACACATCCAGCCTTGAGGGAGAGATTCAGTATTTCTGAGCAAAACACACTGTTCCTCTTTTTCCTCCATCTTTTCTAGAGGCCCTCTTGCAAGTGGGCAAAAAGCAGGCACTTGACCAGGTGAAAACCTGTGGCAGCCTCCTGTCCATAGGCTTTTTCTGAAGGATCCTGCAGAGCTGCTGCTCTTAGCCATAGGGTGCCTGTATTTTGGTCCCATGAGTGACATGCTCCTCTGTCAAGACATGAACTGTTTTGAATACACACAGCTGGATTATGACCTTAAGTTGTTTGTGGGGAGAAAAAAATCTGAGGTTCATACAACTTGTTCTGTGCAGCAAATTTCATTTTAGATAAGTGGTTTGTTTTGTCTTAAGAGTTATCTTTATATACAAAATGTGTTCAAATAGCTCAGTTTGAAAATGAAAGCTTTGCTTACTTAATAGCCCTTGGGCTTACAGGCCAGAGTGGTTATTACAGTGACTGTGGAAAACCACTCTGAATGTGCTTAGTGGAAAGCTATTGATCTTTGAAATAGTTTAATGGCTGTTCTCTGTTCTTGATAGTTGAATATCAAAAAGATTATTCTGCCTGATTGATTTGATAGCAATGCATTCTTTTTTAGTAATGAGTTCTGCTGGACACTGTGGAATGGTGACTGTCTGCTAACCCACAAAGTAAAATTATTTTAAAACACTGAATCATTTTTCTGTAAGGATGGTCTTCTACTGGAAAATGTTTTGTCAGTGGACTTTCAGCCACAAGTACATTAGTGATAGGGAAAGATGAAAGCAGTATTGGAATATGTTTTAATGAAAAAGGGAGGATAATCACTGCAAGTTAATCAGAGTCCACTCTGATTTTAAGAACCCTGATAAATTGGTATAAAAGTACTTTCAATTCAGATCTGTAAGTCAGTTTAGTACTGCGTATATGCACATGAACGTGCTAAAAATACAGTGGTTCAGTTAGGATTACGTGTTGTTGCTCAACCTTAACTTACAGCATCTTGTTACTCCTTTGTTTTGTGAACCTTTATGCACAGCACTTGAAAGTAAAGATGTATAAACATCTTGCAAACAGAAGCTAAAGTTCCTGGTTTTCATTGATTTCAATAATGAATTTTGGAAAATAATTGTCTGGATTTATTTAATTTACTATCGTGCTTTCTGTCCGTCCTCTACTTTGCCTAACAGGAACTGTGGCTTCGAATGAATTACCTTGTTGATTTCAAGCACCACTTCATGCGTCATTTTCCTTATTCTTTACAAGATACAGTAAAACACAAAAAGAAGGATCCTTGTAAAAGGTAGGAATAAAATCAATGTCATGTAAAAGCTTTTCATTTCATAAGAGAAGTGGCACAATGTGAGTCATGTGCTTTATAATGGTCGAAAAGAAAACTTTTTATTGTGTATTGCTTGAAGATCTGTGGAGATGCCTTTATAGGAAGGTTACATTGCTTCAAATTGAGGAGTTTTAGTTGTTCTTTGGAAAAGTGTTGTATAGGAAGTTGTCTGAATAGCATCTAGTAGAAAATGAAATGCTGCCTTAGGGAAATGAAAGTATTTTATTAAACTCTTGATCTGAAATTTGTATATTGCTAAATGGTGATTGTGTTAGGCTGACTGATTTCATATTTCTGCATGTTTTCTTCAGTTGACTGTTGAATTACATCAAAACATAGTTCAAACATTCTTTTCACCTCCATATAGTCTTGTACTACAGGGCTGGGTAAGCACAGCCAGGAGGGGGGATGGTGCATACTGTGGCTGTCCTGCATGGCAAAGCAGTATAGGAGTACAGGAGCAGGAGAAGCCAAACACACATTTCTTCACTATTGATCTGTCAGAGCGGATGCACCTGTTCTGTTTTGGTGCAGGCCAGTAGCAAGTTGTCTCCCTTCTCAGCACCCAGATGTGAGACTAAATTCATGCTAAACTCTGTTCTGAAATCATTCTGCACCTTTGCAGTCTATGTAGAGCACTGATGCATGTACAAGGGGTATCAGCTGGTGTCCATTTTTATTTCAAAAATAATTTTTTAAAATTTTTTTGTTTTCCCCCTCTCCTTCCCTTAGCAACAGGAACTGTGTGAAATCCTCAAACAACGTAGACCATCTTTTACTGAATTTAACCTTGTGTGACATAATGGTTTCATTAGCAAGCACTTCAACACTTCAGACAGACTCTGGTTGGCTGGACATGATAAGGAAATTTGTGACAGATACTCTTCAGGATGGCAGCAAGTTGAATAGCAAGCAGGTGAACAGGTTGCTTGGGGTGACTTGGAGACTGATGCAAATACAGCAAAATAAGGGTAAGATGAGTAGTTTCTGAAAAGCAAAATTATGCACTGACAAAGCTTGAGTTACTTTAGCGTTTTCAGATCTGTATTGTATGTTCTCAGTTGTTACATCATAATGTATTTTGTTATAGAGGTAAATCGGTTTTTATGGTAATATCCCTGCATGCAGCATTGCAAACTTTGTTTTTGGAATGCTGTTAGATTTGTACTTGTTAATATGCAAGGTATGAATATATTTGTGTATCTGTTTTCTGGTTTTACTTCCTAAGATACTCTTTTAAACAGGAAGATATGGTCTATATTGAAAAAGTAATTATTAGGCTGTAGAGGTGCATGAAACTTTAATATCCCAATCCTTATTTAAAGTCATTAACATAGCTGATAGACTCTCTTTAAAGTCATTAACACAGCTGATAGACTCTCCTGAGTACTGCAAGGTGACCGTTTTAATTCTGTGACGATGTGAAATGCCAAGATACTTTTGATTGAAGCTGCTGTTAAGTATTTTCCAAGGTGTTTGATTTGAATTCTTTTCCAAGAGAAGACGTTTCCAGTTATGACTTGCAGGACCAGTGCAGTATTTTTGTTTGCCTTTTTCTGTCATTTCAAGTACTGCTTGGCTGTATTCCAAATGAGACCTTGGATATAGGACTTAAAGAAAGGACTTTTTCAGTAAACCGAAAAGTGACAGCAGTCTTTTATATTTTACCAGTCTGATAAAAATGTATTCCACATCCAAGTAGTTTATAGAAAAGCCCTTAGCAACAGATACAGTTGTTAGAGTTGTAAAATGGAAAGATGTCAAATGTCCCTCAAATACATTTTGGCAGTTAGTTATATTTCCTGCCAAATTCATTTTAATTGGGAACTTGTCTATTCCCATGTCCCTGGTGACAAAGGAAATAACTACTCATTCCTATCTGCACTTAAAATTTAGCTTTGTGTTGAAGGCAAATAATAGTCAGAGCCTGTCACACCGCCTGAGCTAAAGCAGAGGAATTACTACTCATAAAAGTAGCTTCCAAACAGCTGTTAAACTGTTAAATCAGATACTTCAGTCCTTTCTTTGTAATGAAATGTTAAATTTTTTTTAACTTTACCAAATAGTGGGTAATGGCTTGTGTTTTTCTACCCAGTGGCCATTTTAGTGCAATAATTTTCTTCAAGAATCCAGAAAATATATAAGCTTTTGAAAAGTTAAAATGAAATTGTGAAAAATTAATATGTTTGGATCTTTTTTGTTGATCATGTAAAGGTTCAGTGTGAAACTGGTTTCCTCAGAAAGCTATATGTGTGTGGATGGTTTATCTCATCCCTTCAAGATAATCCTTGTTCATACTAAAAACCTGACTCGATGTCAGATTGTAATTAATCTATGAGCTGTAGAGGATACAAAGCCTTGACATACTGGAAAAATAGGCTGATAGTTCAAAAAGGAGCACTGCAAAGCCCTGCACCTGGAGAGGAACTTGCCCATGCACCTGTACATGCTGGGGGATATCCAGGTGGGAGCAGCTTGGCAGAAAAGGACCAGGGGTCCAGGTGGAGCCAGCAGTGGGCCCTGCTGGCAAAGAAGCCCAGTGGTGTCCTGGGCTGCATTAGGAGTGTTGACAGCAGGTTGAGGGAGGTGATCCTGCCCCTCGATTCTGCACTGGGGTGGCCACTCCTGGAGTACTGTCTCCAGTTTTGGGTTCCTCAGCACAAGAGAGACATGGACATACTGGTGAGAGTCCAGCAAAGGGCTGTGAAGCTGATGAAGACCCTGGACCATCTCTTCTATGAGGAAAGGCTGAGTGAACTGGGATTGTTCAGTCTGGAGATGGGAAGATTTGGGAAGCATCTCATCAGTGTATGTAAATACCTGAAGGAAGGGTGCAAAGAGGAGGGAGCCAGGCAGGCTCTTTCCAATGGTGTCCAGTGACAAAACAAGCAGTGGGCACAAACTGAAACACTGGAGGTGCTGTCTGAACATCAGGAGCACCCTTTTCACTGTTGTTAGGGTGACCAAGCAGTCGCACAGGTTGCCCACAGTGATAGTGGAGTCTCCATCCTTGGAGATATTCAGAAGCCATCTGGACACAGTCGTGAGCGGCCAGATCTAGCTAGTACTGTTGGAGCAGGTGACCGCAGAGTCCTTCATTTTCACTTCAACCATTATGTGATTACATGGAAGAAAAACTTTCCTTCCTTGATTTTATCTTTTTTT
>VXAC01004734.1:996393-1075479 GCA_013399225.1 Rhipidura dahli | reverse complement strand
TTTTTTTTTTTTTTTTTGATGATCCTCTAGAAATTTTGAGTTCCATATTGTTTCAGATAGTACTGCAGAAGATAGTACATACAAAAAAATTGGAGCAAAATGGAAATCAAAAGAGGGTAAATTTACATAGAAAAACCAAGAGAAATAATGAAAAAGAGATTAAATAAAACCATAGTGAATCTCCTGTGCATTATGCTGCACAAGGATGGTTCAATTTTTCCAGATTGCCTGTTTTGAGTAGGGATTTATGCTCAGGTGAAATGCACATATCCCCCTTTTTCTGTGGATGTCTAGAAGAGCTTGTAGCTGCATTGTCTGAAGGTTTATCTCCATTGCTTAAGATCAAACTTGAGACCTCTCTGTAATTAGGAGGTCTGCTCCTTTCTTACATTTCTGAGGTATGACTTCAACAGCAGCTTGCCTGCTAGCTGTGTTTTTGATAAATTTTTCTTCATGTAACAAAAGAGTACACTCATTCACTTCAGAAAGAGGGTTGACATATGCCAGTTAAAACAGAAGTATTTTAAAACTCATGAATTCTTCAGCTGCGTTTTGGGCATCTGTATAATGTGGGCCTTTTAAAGTATTACTTTTTAAGAGTACCATTTAAAATCGCTTCCTTTTTTAAACTTGTCCTGTTCACATGGAGCAATTCAAATAGTAGGACCTGTTTTCCTTAACATGCCACAGAGTTATTGGGAAGTAAGTGAGAATTCTAGTCACCTAGAATATTTACTTATTTTTATATTTTTTCAGTTGAGAGTTTTGTCAATTAGCTATAAACTACATAAAGATGTAATTGTTATTCAGTTAAGAATAAGCCAGTGTCCTGTTTGAAAAATGCTGTCTGAGATGAATCTTTACCTGAAGAATATGTGAATTGAGTAAGTTTATGCTCCTGATGCAGTGAAAATAATTTATTTATAAATATTTTAGTTACATGAAATATTAGAATGGATTTTATTTTTCTGTTGAAAAATGTGTTAGATTTCAACTTCTGAATGGCTCCTGCATCATGCTGGCACATGACCATGCTATTTCAGGTGATTTTTGTAGTGTGCTTTTTTAGTAAGAATCCCCATATGGTTACTTGAAGTTGAATAAGAGTTTTTTAGGCAAAGACTGGCCCCTGATTGGATCCAGAATAATTTTTAGAATGGAGCATTCTTGTTGGTCTCCGTGAGCAGAAGCTGCTCTGTTCCATGTGGAACACAATAACCTTATCTGGTTTTGTACAGATGATTTACTAAGTCTGATCTGTATACCTGGATGAAAAGACAGATGTTTCTCAGTTTTGGTTTATGAAGACAATGAAGTGATTGCTGCTACTTAAGTATGCCTTAATTGGATTGAATTCCTTAGGACCACAACCTCTTCTGAGACAAACTGAGTCAAGTCTCATACCCTTCATCTATTGCTTAAATTTTCAGATGCTTTCCTATTCTTTCCAGGCTTGTCTTCTCTAAATTCAGGTATTTTTCCATGCTTTGTTAATTTTTCCATCCAGTGTTTTAGTCTGGTTCCCAAAGAAAATGTTTGGTCTGTTTCTCAGTCTGTTACAGTAAGTTCTGTGTTTGCTGGTCAGTTTTAGCCAATTTCATCACAGTGATAGAGCTTTCATATGTTATTTTAAGTCTGGTGATAACACATGGTTGATGAGAGCTTCACAGAAGGAAAGGTTGCAGGGGAGTTAGCAGTTCTTGCAGTGTCTTGCCAGCAGCCTCTTGAGGTACTTATTTTCTGGTTAATTAGCAAGTGTAACTTGGAGCCAGCTGGTTCAGAGACAGGGAGAGCTGGTGAGGTGAATGTGTGTGGCAGGGAGAGGGGGATAGTACAGAGAGAACTGAAGGCACTGTGACAGTGAGGTTTTGGGGAGCAGAAGTAAATGAGTAAAGATTGGTCTGAGGTTACTGCACTAGGGGAAAAGGATTGGAAGAACATTCTGGAAAGCAGGAATTTATTTGTTCTCAGCTACCTCGCAACCTGTGCACTGTCTTGTCTCTAGGAAGTTCTGAAGTTTTCACTTGCATGTTGTTTCTGTTCTTCTATCTGGCTCTTTCGCAAGCTGTGCAGGAAAGGGTTGTTCCAGTGGTTTAGAAGTCAGTCCAGTAGTTACTTTAAAACATTTTGGTACTTCCTTGTGGAGTTCAACATAGACAATTGTAGGTAAAGATTATAGCTCTGTGTGTGTGTGTTCATATATAAAATCAGAAGATTAAGAAGTATTACTTCTTTTTTTTTTCCAGTAGCCACGGAACCACTAATAAAAGCAGTATATATGCTATACCAGCAAAGGAATCTGCTCTTTCCAGTTCGTACATTGCTTTTGAAATTTTTTAGCAGAGTTTACCTAAAAGAAGATTTAAGGACACAAAGAATAAGGTAAAAAAAAAAAGGCTTATTCTTTCTCATTTCAAAATAGTATATTGGTTTCAGGAGTGAGAATAATGAATTTGTATGTAGATGTCATAAAACTTAAATTTTAATTTGTTTTGACACTGTGTCTGTGAAATTTAAAGTTTGTGTTCTCTGTGAGATGGAGATGTATCAGCTTAGTTGTCTGTCTTAGTATAAGTACTAGATAGATCTCAATGACATAAATTTTAGCTTGAAGTACACTGCTCCAAGCTTGTTGTTACTGGCTGTGTGGCAGTCAGGGGATGTGTCAAGGTTGTGCATCTATAGCCATGGAGCATTTCCATTATTTCAGCCTGAGGTCATGAGCTTGTCACTTAGTGCCTTTTGGTGTTCTGATAGTGGCTGTGTAGCCTTTCTGACTTATTCAAGAAAAATATCCTGTTGTTTTGGGGGTGTGGCTCTAAAGAGAGTAGGTTTAAGAAATTGTTCTTGTCCTTCCTGACTCCTGGTTTATCATGGGGTATCTGTTAGATCATAGGCAGCTATTAGGTATCTGACTTGCTTCAGATGTAGTAGGGAAGAGATTATTCTCTCTGTGTAATGCTGTTACAACAGTTTTTCATTCATGGGATGTGTCCAGATTGTCTCCAAATCTTAACTTTTCCAGAAAGTATTTTTCAGCCAAGTCATCTAGTTCCAGCAGTGCAGAAACCTTAAACACAAATCAGGCTGCATCAATCCTGGCTCGTTTAGGAATTGCAGGTCCCCTTCTGGTTCTGTAAGGCAGCTCTAATGCCTTGGGGAGACCTTCTGTTCTCCAGGCTGAGCAGCAGCAGCTCTCACAGCCTGTCTTCATAAGAAGAGGTGCTCCAGAACTCTGATGGTCTTCATGGTCTCCTTGGGCTTGCTCCAACAGGTCAATGTCCTTCTTATTTCTGGGGACCCAGAGCTGGGTGCAGCACCCCAGGTGAGGTCTCACCAGAGCAGGGTTGAGGAGCAGAATCCCCTCCCTTGACCTTCTGCCCACACTGCTTTTGATGCAGCCTGAGACACAGTTGACTTTCTGGGGCATGTGATCTGTTTCTGCCACTAAAAAAAGTATCAAACCTCAGGTCTCTCAGAAGTCCTGGCATCCACTAATGTAGTCAAGCTTTGAAAAAATTGTTCCTTCTACAGCTCCTTTGCTTTGTTACATCTTCTGCTGTGGTAATGCCTGAGTACATGTAATTAGATCTACAGCCAGAAATAATCCAATGCTATTCTCTGAACATTATAAAAAGTGAGGGAATATGAAAGACAGGGAAAAATTTTTGGGAATATCCCATTTTCCTCCTCTTTTCACACAGAGTGGAAAAGAGATCTTTTTCATACTGACTAGTTTCCCTGAGGTTATATAACCACTGTTCTCTGTACTTACCTGAAAGTCTGGAGCATCTCATTCAGTTTCATGTGATCATATGACTATCTGGAAAGCTTTAACTTTCTATCTTTAGACATCACAAATAGCAGTAGTTTTCCTGGTGTTCCTCTTAGTCTTCTACGTGGATCTGTGACATTTTTAGTAACATAAGAGTGAAATCTCAAAAATTCTTTGCAAAAAAGACTACACTTATATCTGACAAGACATTTGAAGACAACGTAATATTTGTGTATTGCACCGATCCATTTGTTTCTTTTAGAAACTAGTGGGGTTTTTAAATTTCTTCGAAAATATGGACTGTTCAGTAGCTCCTGGATGACATTCATGTTGTTGTATTCAGTTTGACATCATAGCTCCTTCAGGCATCAGAAGGCATCAGTCTTCCTCTGACTGTTCTCCTCATTCTTCTACTTAATTTTTTTTTCTCCTAAGTTTGTCAAGAATAGTCTAAGAGGAGAAGAATTCACATTGGAGCATTTTTCCAGAACTTTTTTGTGAATTAGTTTATTTTTAGTTGTGTCTGATTCAAAGGGTGAAGTAGGAGCTTTTAGCCTGTTGCTTGCTGCCTGGTGGAAAAAAAAAAAAAAACTTGACTGATTTATTACATGGCTCAGAATTCAGTTTCATCCTGATGTTTTGGTTATTGTCACCTCTAATCACTGCACAAGTAGTTGTGGTTACTGGTAATGGTCTGAAAAGGCTATTCAGCCTCACAATCTGCCTTGAGCAGTGACCTGTGTGAGATGCTATAGGAAGAAGACAAGAATTACTTTTATGTAATATTCTAAGCTTCCAACCGTTTGAAGCCTGTACTTCTTACTGTGCAGAGCTTCTGTGTGTTTATCACTCAGTGGGTGTTTGTATCATGAGCTTTACTCATCATTGCTTGGACCAGTCTAAATCAAGAGCAACTGCAGCATCCTCTGGCAAGGAGTGACAAAGCTCAGCTATGTCAAGACCCAACTTACTTCTGCGTGTTTAATCCTAGCTCCTTCTAGCTTCATTTGCTACTAGCATCCGCCTCCATCTGTGGGAAGATGAATCAAATGTTTTATTCCCATGCACAATTTCCATGTCAAGTGATTTGAGACCTCTGAGCCCACCTCCAACTCACTCACTTCAGTTGTCGGTTCTCCAGGCTTTCTCCTACTGTTGAGCAGTTAATCTCTATGCAAGGCCCTTGTCTCTGTGTCATGGGTATTTAATTCCCTTCAAAAGTTTTTAGTTGACAGGTCTTTAAGAGTGAAATAATCTGTATCATCATCATGCTACTCTTGTTGACATCTTCAAAGACCTACTTTAAATTTCTTGATTTACACTTGGCAGTTTTTTTCTTGTGATCATCACTTTGGTAATAAGCTGATGAAATGCTTTGGTTGGTTTATAAATCATACTTGGTTTGAAGAGCCAGAGTGACAGAAATTTTAGCCTACGAAGGATAGGATTCGTCCATACAGTTGTTTCAGTCTGAGTCAGAAAGGAGAAATAAAAGCAGCTTAGTTAAGAATGGGAACAGATATTTTTTTGGTCTTTGTTTTCTTGTCTTTTTTTTCTCCAACTGATTTTTCCCTCTTTCTTTAGAAGTCGAAGTAAAGTTTTATCTCGTTGGTTGGCTGGCTTACCTCAGCAACTGGCTCTGCTTGGCTTGAGGAACCCTGAGCTTTCCAATCAGCTCATTGATATCATTCATTCCGCTGCTTCTCGTTCAAACAAGGAATTGTTGCAAAGTTTACAAGCCACTGCTGCTCGAATATACGGTAAGACTTTTACACTACTGCACAAGGACTTTTGTCCCTCACCTGGCAGGCAGGTTGCTGTAGGTGGAAAATCCTGTTGTTTCCTAGTTGAGCGTAAAGACTGAGTGGGGGGCAGGGTTGCAAATTGGTTTGGTCCCCTGTAATAAAGGTTATGTGTGCCGTTTACTAAAAGACAGGATAAAGATTCAGATCTTTAGTTCAAGTTAGCTGCTAGTTAGACTGGAAACTTTAGTTTTTGTGTGTCAGAGAAACATAGTATCATTTAGGTTGAAAAAGACCTCTAAGGTCAGAGAGTCCGAGCGGTATCCTGGCTCTTCCAAGTCCACCACTAAAGCATGTCCTCAAGTGCCATGTGTTTTTTGAGTACTTCAAGGGATGGTGATATCAGCACTTCTCTGGACAGCCAGTCTGATTCCTGACCACCCTTTCAGTGATGAACTTTTTCCTAATATTCAATCCAGGCTTCCCCTGGCAAAACTTCAGGCTATTTCCTCTCATCCTGTCACTTGTTACCTGGAAGAAGAGGCTGACTGACCCTCACCTGGCAGCAACCTCCTTTCAGGTGGTTGTAAAAAGTGATAAGGTTCCCCTCCAAGCCTCCTATGTCCTAGGCTAGTATTGCCCTTTTTTGACTCCTTTTTTCCCCTCTTTGCTGTTGGTTATAACATCCTCATGTCGGGCAGTAGCTGAGGTAGTAGCTCAGTGCAGGCAGGGTGTGTCCGGGCGCGTGCTGACCGCGTGTTGTGTGCCGCAGATCCGCTCGAGGGCACGCTGGTGCTGCTGCCGGCCGAGGCGCAGCGGCGCCTGGTGCAGCTCGTGTACTTCCTGCCCTGCCTGCCCGCCAGCCTGCTCGCCTGCCTCAGCCGCTGCTGCATCATGGGCAGGATGTCCTCCGACCTCGCCGCCACCCTCATCGGCATCCTGCACATGAGGTACCGCGCCCGGCTCTAGGCAGAACCAACCTGTGTGGGAGTGTTTAGCCATAAAGTGGGAGCTCTGCGATCAGTTTGCACACCGAAAATCAGTGTAACGTGCCAGCACTGATGGTGTGAGGCACATTAATGCTTGAGTCAAACTTTACTCCCAGCCTTTTGCTTTGACTCTGTCTTCACACTGCCCGATTTTCTACAACACACGATAAGAAAATCGTACAGTTGTTTAGGTTTGAAAAGACTTTTAAGACCGAGTCCAGCTGTTAATCCAGCACTGCCAAGTCTACCTCTAAACCATGTTCTTAAGTGCCATATTCATCTATCCCTATTGTCTTTGTATGTGTTAAGGAAGTCTATCAAGAATTTTCATCTCTAAATACAAACATCAGTGCTTTAATACTGAATCCTTTCAGTAAGGATGCAAAGCAGCATTAGCTTATGTCTTACAAAACCTGTAAGGCTGCACAGTATTGAGCACCTTCTACCCAGAACGTCATCACCAGTGGTCTTTGTTCTGTCACTAATTGCAGCTTTTCCTTGTAAATGCTTCAGCCTGACACAGCTGATAGTGAAAAACAGCCAACCAGTTCGTTTTCTCATGTTCTGCTTTCTTTCAGCTCACTTTTTCTCCAATTACCACACCTAAATAGCCAAATTACAGTTGCTAGGCAAGTGCCTTGTTTGAAATTATTCATCCTCTTGGATTTTTTGTCCTGGCTTGAAAGAGGGTAGGTTTGCTTGTGAAATCAGGGAAAGAGGCTGCTGTTCCACTGAAGTGAGTGGAGGGCTTGCTGAGATTTCACGAGGCTGTTTTGCTTTGCTGCTTCTGGGAAAAATATATTTGTTTTTCTCCATTGGTCAGTATTGTGGAACCTTGGATAAACAAGCAGGAATTAATAGCTTATATGAATTATGCTTAAAGTGATCTTGATGCTTTTTGGAACTGAAATGTTTTTAATTGAAATATGACACAACACAATGTACTTGTCAAATACAGACCTGCTTGTATTACCTGCGTAATGTGTGAGTAAGGTGACTAACATAAGAAACAATAGTGGTGAGATTTATATCCTATATATATAATGCATTACTGCTGTAAAAGTGAAATTATGTCTAGTTTTGGAAAGGTGTGGACATCAGATTTTACTTTCAAAAATGAAAAATTGTCTGTCATATACTGGACACTCAGTGGCAAAGTACCAAAGAATAACCAATTCAGAGACAGTCATTGTAAGAACTGAAGTCAATAAATAAGCACTCAGGTACTTATTTTGTTGTTAGTTTTTAGTGGATCTTCAATGTGGGAGATTTTTGTAGTAACGGAGTGCCTGTTTTCTAAAACTTACTGTAAAGCTGCAGGTGGGCTGTGGGCATTTAATTCTTTTGGCAGAAGATACAAGTGGCCCATGGAGGGCAGTGTTCTTACCAAAAGTATGTTACCTTCTGACAACAGAGCAGGAGAGTAAATTCTTAGTTTTCAGAGGTCCAAAGGAAGTATTTTAATTTTAACTTATGGCGTTTGGAACGTGTTTTAAACTTAAGATGGATTCAAAGATTGTAGATAATCAACCCAAGAAGTCCATCTGAAATCACTAAAGGAAAGAAAAGAAAAATGTACTAATGTGCTTACAGTGGTGCAGTTTCTTGTATTGATAATCCCTGACAGTCCTTTCTGGAAGCCTGCAAGTGTTGATGAAACATGAAAAAAAAAGATTGCTCTTGACTTAGCATTGTTTTTATTTGATAAGGTTCTCACTTTATTGAGAAGGATCAGTATGAAGGACAGGAAGTTGATTAGTTTTCTTTTGAAGCACATCTGAAAATACAAATTCTTGGAAAGATTAAAATGACTCTTTCACAGACAAAGTGAATGCAAGGCATTGAAAATACATTCTTACCTATAATACCCAAGTTAAAAACTTGTACTGGTTTTAAAGTTTAAAAGCTTATAGATGACACCATTTTTAGCTTTGGCTTAGGTGAAATGTATTTTGGGGAAGACTTCTTTTTATCTTTTTTTTTTTTTTTTGTTCAGTCATTATGACTGTAAACATTTTATCCTGAAGATTCATCTAGGGTACCTTAAAGACTTAGAGAAGGAAGAGGATAGAAATGTTTGTGGATGCTGAGGGGGGTGTCCAATAAAAAATTGCTTTGGCTACTTAAACATGCGAAGGTAGGGAGGTAAGTAATAGTAAATGCTAACTTCATAAAAACAGAAGAGTCTGATACTTCTTTTTCATTGGAAAAAAAGTGGTACAGGCTAGGAAACAGTAGTAGGTTTTCTAGATATGAACCTTAGCTGGGCTTTATGAGCTTCATAACCTATTATTGCACACAGGATAAATGAAACAGTTTTGTGTCTTTGATCTGAAAGGCCAAGCTCTGAATTATTGTATCCAGTTTTGTGGCTTGTTTTTTGACAGTGACATGGACAAACTGGAGTGAGTCTCAAGAATGAAGAATGATAGTGTGTAAAGTGTGATAATGGGGAATGACTGAAAACTGGCATTTTTGGCAGATAAGGCTGGGAAGACGTCACAGTCAGTTGTAAAAAGCTGTTGAAGAGTGCAGTTTTAGCAGGATTAAAAATACAGACCTTAAATGTCAAGAGAATGTTTGGGTTGAGTGCTAACAACATTTTATGAAAGCAGAAATACATACTGGAATAGGCTGTGTAGCAAGGGGATACAAATATACTTCACTGGAAATACTTACTATCAGGCAATCAGTTTGGACATGGATGGCAGAGGGCAAAGCCTTGAAGGAAGTAGAGGGACTGGGTAACTCCTGGTCATCATTTACAGTTCTTGTGGTGCTCAGAGTTAAATTTTCAAGTTTGTCAAATGAATAGTGCTATGAAAAAACTTATGTAATTCCACATTTCTGTGCCACAGTTTGGTTCCTGGGACATTTCCCGTGCTTTTAGATTATGACTTGCTTTGATAAACTGTCCCAAATCCATCAGGAGCAGTCACTTACGAGTATCCCAGTGCTGTCAGTAGATGGCGCTGTTTCTCTTCTGGTGCATTCCCGCTCTCTGTGCTGGGAGAGGGGGACTCTCCCTAAATTTCTCTTCTCCTATCGAATCTGCTTATCCGTCAGGCTTTAAATATATTGCGTTCAGCAGTGTCAGAGGGTTTGGTACTTGTTCTTAATTTCTTCAATAGCTTTTATTCCTGCACTGTTTTAAATGGCAGAGGATTGCTGTTTTTACATGCATCCAAGAGTGCATGTGTGGAGCTGTGTGTATTTGCAAGGGAGCAGCTACGTTAAGGTGGATTCACTGAGAGCACCTTTGGATGATAATAAAACTTGCAGTTATTCCCTGAACAATCATTAGAAATTTAAGGAACTAGTAGGGGGTTTTTTTTGTGTGTGCATAAACAATAAAACCTAATAGAAAATGTATCCAGATGGCTCAAAGCACAGCCCTGTGATGGTATCAGGTGGTAACATTATGATTGTGTGTTACCTTTCAGACTTCTTTTGTTTATTTCAAGTGAATTTTGAAAATATTCAATAGTTTCACTTTTTATTTTTGCAGTGCTGAAGTGAATACCCAAGTGGTCTGTAGGAGCCCATTAGGGCCATTCTCTGTGTGCTGAGAATTAAGATGATGTTGACAATATTTCCATACAGAATGGGAAGGTTTCTGATCCTGTGAGGCTGGTTACTGTTAAATTATTAGAATGGTTTCTATAGTGCTTTTGGTCTACATTCACTGAAGCTGGCGCAGGCCAAGTACTGTTCGGAAAAAAAGCTGAAATGCAGCCACCCCATTTTGAATGCTGGTATGAACACAGCCATTACACCATTTACACTAAGTAGTCATGATCTGTCTCTGTGCCAGTGAGCAGACATTGCTGGTGTTGGGATCACTGGGATAGCTACAGCTGATGAGTTTCAGCTGAAACTGAGGATTAGAAAGTGTTGTTAGTGGCTTAATTTCCCTGTTCTTCTCCTCAAATACCTGCCTTGTGCCTAGTGTATGGGATCTGAGATGTAAGTAGCTTCAATAAATCCAGGCAGGTAAAGTTCTGAGAGATGGAAATGTGCCAGGGTTTTGGGGTATAAGTCATAGAGAAACAGGTGAGGAAAGGTGTGGAGTGACATGAATGGAGAGTCTGTCATTTCTGCCTGAGAAATAAGAGAGAGAAGCTTCTTGACAGGAGATGAGTTCTCTGAGTTGGCCTCTGATTTAAGCCTCTGATGAGCTTACATTTATGGAGAAAAATTGAAGGGTCTGGCTAGTATTTTAGAAAGTGTTTTGCATCAAATCTACAGGATGGATTTTTTTTGTGATCTTTAGGTGGTACCACTTTGATGTATTGAGATAGACAGTTCGTCTTGATGCAGTGTGCCACATTTCCAGAAGAATTAACTTCGGTATTTATTTTTCATTCGTGATTTATTGGAATAACTGTTAAATAATCAAATAGTAGTTCTCTGCTAGTTAAAGGTGAATGGTTTAAGTGTTGGTTTGCAATATATAATATATGGCATGAGTGGATCTTTGGCTTGAAATTTCAGTCTTAGCTTTGCCTTGACAGTGGAGTTCTGGTAATTCCTTGAGGCCGTGGATATGGACAGATAGACAGTTCTCTTCAGGGAGTGAAGAAATATATAAATCATTGATCTGATAGGGACTAAGGTAATAAACTTTAGAAGTATTGGAGGTAGAGCTGGAAAAAGTTTTGGTGTTATCTCCCTAAACCTACTTTCTGCATTAATAGGGCAGAAGGGCTACTTCAGAACAGTTTTAAAGAACTAGTGAGGCATATGCTTACTTTTTGAGCACTTTTTGGAAGACTGACTTTGAAACAAATATTTTTGTCAAATATAGAAATGTATTAAATATTGTAAATGTACCTTCTTGTGTAAGGTAGATTACTTTGTTTGCCTGACAAAGTGGAGGTCTGCTGTTGAAATACCAAACTCTACTGTTACAGTTGCAGAGAAACCCATTTGTCAGGCTCAGTAGTTTTGGTGGCCACTCGGTGACTTTGTGGTAATTGAGGGTCAGATACTCCTGCAAACAGATTTCTCCTTTTTCTTTCCCTTTTGTATATGGTGCTACATTAAAGATGATTAATATATAATCTGAGTATTTACTGTTACGTATTCTACTGTGTAAATTGTGGATTAAGAAATGCAGATTATGGGATTGTGATCAAATATATAAATTAGGAAGTTAGATTGCTGACATTATGGGAAAGTTTTGCTGTCTCCTCTCATTCCTTGAAGCACAAATAAGGAAACTGAAATGAGATTTATGTGCCTTATTTATGCATAATAGTTATGGTTGTTTTACAACTATTTATCCATTGGAACAGTGTGTCTGGAAATTATTTCACTGTAATAGAGAGTTGGATAGATAATATTTCACTGTCTAGATAAAAAACAATGGGATTTAATTTATGGCATTTCTTTCTTGAAGTAGAGTGTCCATAAATGAGCTCTCCAATGGCTTCAAACAGCCATTTCTTATTCTTGTGGGACTCTTTCCCTGCTGGGGTCTCGCCAAGAGTTGTTTCTGTTGCTGTAAAAAAAGAGGAGGGTGAGGACCATATAAATAAAAGCTGAGTGCTCTCTGCCATAAATTGTGTGGGAGTTCTGAGTTTTCACAGGTTTGAGATAACCCTGGGGGTAACTTGTGTTCTGCTTGATGTAACTGTAAATGGACTCTTCTCTTAAGAGGTAGTGCCTTTAAAATATTCTGCTGCTTTCCAGACAATAATGGGGGAACTCAGCTGGCATCTCCTCGAGCATCCAGGCACGCCTGTTGGTTCCTTTTATCCTCTGGAATTTGGTGCTTAGAAAGAACTGAGATGGATGTTTTAACATTTGCTTGCTATAAGGTGTAAAATTCTGTGTTTTCAAATATATTACTGAGAGGTGTTTTAGGGTTATAATAGAATTCTTTATAGATACTTCCTTTATAATTAAATGCTACTTTTTCTTTATTTAGTCATCCTAGTTATTTTATCTGCAACCTTTGCCAGTACAGCATGAGGAGGCACAGTGAGAATGCAAAATGTAGCTAATGAAGACCCTCTATACTGCTTGAGGAAAGAATTGTTGAATGCATAATTGCAGTCAAGAAAAAGAAAAATAGCACATTCCCCCAAAGTGTTTGCAGCCTGGAGAGAACTTGGAGAGGGTACTGTAACCCGTTATTGTGGTTATCAGTACTGATAGAGCAACTGAATATAATAAGTCTCATGCAAATAAAAGTGTTGAAATATACCAGAACAGTATATTTATTTTAAAAAGACATCAGTAAAATGAAAGTTTTTGTAAAATAAGCTAAATTATATTAAATAAATAACACAAAACAAAAATGAGGAAATTCTCAATTCATTACAAATGCTATGTAATGGAAAGTCAGCTCAGAACATTTTGGAGAATAAGTCAAAAATCATACATGAATAGAGAGGTAGACTGGTTATGAATGGGTTGTTTGGAAAAATGCAACAATAGGTCTGTGTTCAGTGAAGTGCCTTTTCTGGCCATATTTTTACACCCCTCAATTTAGATACAAAAATAAATGAGGAAAGTATAAAATGGTAACAAAAGTGCTTAAGGCACTATTGAATAAACTAAACATTAGAATGTGCTTTCAAAATGCTGGTTTTTCCCTGTTGGGGTACCACTGAGGACGAAGGGTAAAGAAATTATTTGTTTTCCTTGCTGCAAGATGAGAAAGGTTCTGTAGTTCTTGAGAATCAGACCCTGGGGTGGGTTACAGTGCATTCCTTCATCGACATCTGGTCAACAAAATTCCTTTTTCTTGTTCACTGTTTTATACATGTCTAGGACTTGAGAGTGAGAAGTCCAAGCTTGTTTTTAAGGACACAGCCCCTAAATTTTTCCCCAGGTCGGTTGTAGTGTGATGTTCCTAATCAAAGGGAAAAGAATTATGTTGCTGCGCTGCAATTGCCACCATCCAGTAAATGCCATTTGCTCATTAGTGAATGTTTCTTCTGATTTGTGCTCTCATTTATAATGTGAAAGCAGTGCTTTTCTTCAGACAACCTCTGCAGCTCTGGAGCAAATGAGCAGCTGACAGGCTTACTTTTAACAATGCATAGCTTAAATTGTTGTTTTCTTAAAATAGGCTTCATATTTTTCCTCAAATCCCTGGTAATTCCTTTCAGATGTTGGTTGTATTTTGCCACACTTTCAAATGGAAAGACTTGATCCTTCAAAAGACATAATGAAAGTTAAAGCAAAAAACTCATACTAACAAACCAGTGCCTACACATGGTAACCTGTTGAAAGAAAAGGACGATAAAAACCCCTCACTTGCTCTTGGAGCTTACATTCAGGCCCTGTGCTACCTGGAACTAAGTTGGTCCAAATGATGAAATGGGTATATGGTTGGGGAAGTATTCAAAGATTCAATTTTCGGGGGGTTTCGGGTTTTGGTTTTTTTTTAGCAGTTTCAACATCATTTTGTGACAATCATGGTTTCCTGTCTTTTTTAGAACTGATATGAAAACTGAGAGTGCTGATCCTCATTAGCAATGGAACTCAGAAGTGATTTGATTAAGCTGATGCAGGACATGAGTTTATACTTTATTGCTGTTGCATTTCAATCTGACAGAAATTATTTTTCATTGAAGCTGAACAGGGATAAACTGTGCCAAAGCTGAGATAAATATTGGCACAGGGCTTTTTAATGTTTTAAAAGAACATGTTTTACAGAAGTGCAAGTACATGCCTGCACTGGGAGAAAATGTATATTTTTCTTCCTTAAAGGTGCAACAGTTGTGGTGTGGTACTTGCACGTGATTTTGCTCCTTTCAGTGTGATTTGTTGCTTATACACACACAGTTCCTGACAATGACAATATGGGAGTGTTTGGGATGTATTGTAACATACTTTCCATGCTCACAGGTAATTCCATAAGTGATCCATTACCTCGTATTTGACAGGTGTTTTTACATGTAGGCACGATTTTAAATGGCAGTCAGACAATCAGCTGTCATTACACAGCTGGCTGGCTCTAAGACATGAAGAGTTCCTAACAGTCCTGTGAGAAGGCTGCCTAGAAGAAACACCTGTACAGTGTGGCCCAAGGTGGTTTTATCAGCAGAGCAGTTTTTCTGGGCTCAGACAGTGACACTGGGCAGTGTGCTGAAGGATTTGAGTGGGGCATCTAACGCTAAGGGAAGGATGCTGCAGTATCTGTGTGGAAGTCTCCCACTTCTGATGCCTGCTGGTCAGTAGCTGAACAGTTCTGTGTTGATAGATAAACTCTGGGCTGATGTTAAACTTGCTGTGTTGAGAGGTCATAGGTAGCACAGGTCATAAAAAATAGGAAGCCAAAAGAAGCAAGGAAGCATTTTCTCTACACCTCTCTCTGTGTGTATCAGTAAAGATCTTTTTCTCGACACAGTGTCTAGTTGGTCACAATGGAAGATTCACAAGTGGTAAAGGGATGCTGTCCTACGTATCTGTGGCCCTGGATTGTGAAAAAAATCCTCAGCCCTGTTTCATGCAATGGAAACGATTCTTTATGATCCTTGGTTGCCATGTGATTATTTTGGCTATTGTGGAAGAACCACTTTGCTTCTCATATTTCCAGGGCCTTAACTGAACTCTTGGCTGTGCCAAAAGAGCTGCTCAGCTGTATCCTGGTGAGCTGCAGAACAACAGAATCTGGGAGGTGCTGGTGTGTCATCTTCACTGTTAGGTACAGAAAATGACTGAATTGCTTTGTCAAGAGACAAAAAAAAAAAAAAAAAGACAGGGTAACCTTGATTTGCTTACACTTCTAAGTACTTTTGTATACTAAATAATGTGAATGCTTATGGACTTCTGTAATCTCTCTGGCTTGTTCCTCAGTAGTTACCGTGGCCCGGTGAACATGAACCTCTAGTGATGTCTGTCTTCCGCTGCATGAGCTGATCAGTTCTACCCACCATGTCATGCCTTTAAACCAATTATCTCTTGATACACAGACTTTTGTTCCTATCCTGGGGTTGCTTAGATTTCTAGAATGTTTTTTCCTCAGTGTTATAGGGTCTTCCATATTCATGTGGAGCTACCATTAACAAGATTTCTAAGAGATGCATAATGCAAAAATTTTTCTTTCTGAAACCATTCTGTCTGTACCCCAGCATGACACAGGTGTTCACGGGTCAGCTCACTTCATCCATTGTTACAGTGTGTATTTATTTGCCTAGAGCAGGCACTGATGTTACAGACCTTAGTTATGTGGAACCTATTTTTAAAAATCAAGCAAGCTCTAAAAATAAAACCCCACTAAAAAAACCCCCAAAACATCACTGTATTTGTCACTCCATACTCTTGCGGGTGTCAGGGAAATTGTCGGATACCAGGTTGCTCACAGCTGCTAGTTCAGTTCATCCTTGCTTTCCTTTGGAGTTCTTTTGCAAGGTGAATGCCATGTCACTCTGGCAATTCCCTTCTGGTTTGTTTGGTTCCATAATTCTTTGTGCAGCTGAAGTTACTCCAAGCTACCTTGAGGAGAGCCAGCACAGTTTCTCTGGTGATCAGAGATGGGCGGAGTCCCTGTAGCTGCTGTCCTGTGGCAATCAAGCAGGGTAAGGCTATTCTTGTGCAGTGGTTGTCTGCTGGGTGTACAGAATCTCAAGAAGTTTTCTGCTCCTGATGTGTTTGAAGGACAATTTAATAATAAATTAATAATAGTATTTTGGTGGTTAAAGCACTTGCTGAGGTTGCGGAAAGTCTGTGTTCACTGTCTTCGTCTGAAGGGGAGATTGATTTCCTATTTCCTAACACAGTGACTTAGTCATTGAACTATTTTGAGGATGTGTACTTAATAATTTTGTTAAATTTTATTAAATTTTCACAGAGTTGGGGCCCAGAATGCAGTTAAATTTTTTTCAGGAAATGAGTGAATCAGCTACTGACTGTGCCTATGACTGTTTAAATGTTCTGTGCAGAACAGAAATATCAGTGAAAGAAATAGAGGGGAGACTCCTTTTCCAATGATTTTTTAACCTATAATTAAAAAAACAACAGTTGTGGGAGGCCTTGGTTTAAATCTGTGATCAGTGGTTGATTAAATCAATTCAAAAGAGGATCACTTATTACAGTACAAGTTATATATCTCAGGCTGTTGTCTTGCCAATGTTTGAATAATTCTGTAAAACTTTGGGAATGCTCTGCATTAGGTATTCCCAAGTGTGAGGAATTGGATTTTATTTTCCTTGAACAGAAACCCTTAACATTGCACTTCTTGGGTGTTACAACCCTCACATTTATGAACAAAAGGGTGATAGTTATTAATGCCTCAGAAGAACTGCGAATCTTCTATTTACTTTATCATGTTTTGCTTTAAAAATACGTGGAGACTGAACTCTGGGTTGAAATTAGTCACACTTTTTTTCAATTTTATTGCTAAAAAAAAAAATAAAATCAAAACCTAAGCCCAATCCAAATTCCGAGGAAAACTCATTTAGCAAGTGCTAGACAGACGCATTGCTGTCTGAGCTGGAGTTTGAACAATGTGTTTTGCAGGAGGACGAGTGGAAGGATAATTTCTAAAATGACTGCAGCAAGGTTCATCAGAGTTCTTCTACTAGAGACCTCTCAATTACCCAAAGTCTCCTTATGACTGTATAAGCCAAAATCAACACCTGAACCATAAATCAATTGGTAGCTGGTTGAGGTCAGGAGGCACAGAGGTAGTAGTCTGCAGCTGAGAAATAACCACTTGTGCACAAACTGCAGTTGTTTTATTTTGCAGCTGTGTGATATAGCCAACCTGAAAATAACAATAGCATGAACTAAAATTGTGAAATCCATGTGGAGTTAAAAGAAAAGTTTGTAGCAAGTGGTAAAAGGAATGCAGTGCATTTTTGCTTTGACTGAAAAATATTTGCGATGCTGATGACAAGAGAAGCAGTAATTTTTAAGTTAATTAGATTCATCTTTTCTTTTAATACCATTTAGTGTACAGAGCAGGTTGCCTAAAGGTGCAATTTCTAAACCTCAGAAGAGAGGTTCTCACAGAGAGTGGGTGACCTTATGGAAATTACAACATGTAATTCCTCATAGCTAATGTAGGTTTGGACTATTTGACTGGAGAGGTCTCACTCATATGCAGTTTGATAACAGGTTCCCATTGTCAGTAATAATTTATTCAAAAAAGAGAAGTTATAATGTGCTTATTACCTGTCTTCCACATATAAAGCAGATAATTTTTTTAGTCAGATGTCTGACATGTAATTTACAAGCATCTTGAAAACGCATTTTAAAAGTGCACACAGTCCCTAATTATTCATGATAGTCTTGATATATTAAACAAAGATTTTAAAAATAATTAGTAATGTACTTGTAGTACATCAACATCTGTTTTAGAATTGAATCTCTCTTGTTCTGTGTTCTTTGCCTTATTTTTGTTTCCTTTACTGTGAACTTCAAAACTGAGCAGCTTTAACAAGTGTCTACATTATAGACACTTGGGTTCTAAGGTAATTGAGGTGATGACAGCTGGTTAAACTTGTATTTAAACAAACTTCTGTCCTGTAATGCTGCTCTGCTTGTGTTTGTGTTATTAGAAAGACATTGTTTTTGGCTGTAATTTATTATATCTGTGAGATTCTCATGTGGTCTTTTAATTACATGATTTCATGTTATTTTTCCACCTACATTCCGTATGGAGTACCCAGGAGCACTGAAGGAGCCTTTACTTAGTGTTGCAGTTTGGTCCTCTTTGAGTAGGAGGCTCCATGTTTTCTCTATTATGTCCCACTTGGAAAACAAGGGATTCCCTCCCCTTGCCCCCACCCGTGGAAGTTTTTTGTTGTGCTCAAGTAATTTTCACAGCTGCAGGAGATGGGAAGATGATACTTTTCCCAGTTTAAAGATGAGGAACTGAGGCAAGGAAAAGGTGTAGACAGAAGTACCTGCTCAGTTCAGGAATTCAGCATGAAACATTTAGGCTCTGATTTTTTAGAATACTTAGCATCTTCTGTCTTGAAAACAGAATATTGACCTCAAATTCACTGTAAGTTCAACTGGAGAAGTAGAGATCAGATGGGTCTGTGTGCTGCTCCTAGAACTACTTGAAGCTGTATCTCCGCAGCTGTCAGTGGTGTTTTAGTCTTTTAATCGCTGTTGAGCTGTTGCAGGGCTAGGGATAACTAGCAGAAAAAAGGGATGAGAGAAGCTTCTAGTATGAATAATGTGAGCTTATTGCATCCTAAAAGTAAAATAAATCTGATGATACTTGAAAAAAATGTGTTACCACTAACTTCTGTCCTCCAATTTTAAAAAGTGTTTATCTCACATCTCCTACAACCTACCTGAATTTGAGGTAATGCTTCTACTTTTTTAATTATGCTTCATGCACTGTGCACATTCTAGATGATGCAATAAATAAGGCAGGGACAGGTCAGACTATGTTATCCTTCATGGTGTAACCCTGATTGATCCATTCTTCTGTGATTTGAATGAGACATAGATTTTCTTATTAGAGAAAATATGACACATAATATTATCATACTCTAAGGTGTATGCACAGAGAGGCCAAGCTGAAGATCAGAGGCAGCCTTCTCTGTCACTTTCTAAATTTAGTGCTAGATTATTTTTAACCTTAATGCTCTTTTAACATTGAAGCTTCTTCTGTGCATGTAATAGCTTTCACTTTCTAACAAAGGAAACTGCAGCTGAATTTGGGGATCTTGGTTTTGTGTGTGTGTGTGACTCAGTGTAGCTCTGCTTGTAGAGATGAATCTTACATTAAACCATTTAATAGCTCTGTCAAGGGTCTGTGCCTTCTGCAGCCTCCATGTTCCCAGGGCAGAGCTGCAGGGATTCTCTGCTTCCTTGTATGTCTGTATCAGTGGCCCCTAGCCTGCTGTTCTCTTAGGATGCTTAATGTGCTTGTCCTGTTTGTGAGTTTGTAGATGGGTGGGAAAACAAAACTAATGAAGTGTTTGATTTCCAGATGTTTAGCAATAAGCTTTGGAATGATTTTTCCCATCCAGGGATCTCCTGAACCTATGGCAATTTGTGCTTCCTAGTCTTCAGTGAATCTTTTTTGTTCAGTCTCTTTTGGAGGTTATGTAAAATTCTTGCACTGGTCTTATTGTAAGGAATTCAAAGCATCTGCTAACTGTTGCATATGGAAAGGGAATTTTTCCAATATGGAAAAATATTTTTTATTTGATTATTTTAAACCAGATTCCAACAAGAAATGTCATACAAGTCCCTACTCCCTGAATTGGGGCTTATCACATGTTCTTTCTTCCTCTTTTCCTACCCAAGATTTATTTATTTTCACATTTGCCTAATCACCTTTGCAGCTTCTCATCTGTCATTATCTCTCCCAATCTCTTGCATTCCCACCATTTTGCTCAGTGGTTGCATCACAGTTTGACTTTCTGTGTCTCTTGAATCTCTCTCTCCATGCTCCTCAGTGCTTATTTTCATAAAAGGAGTGACCTCGAGTCAGACTCATGGTTCCTCTGCATCAGATTCAGGGAGGTTCTTCTGCTGTGCTGAACAGGACATGGGTTTCACTCTCTCTTCTGGTGTATGGGTCTGACTCCTGTGTGAATATCCACCTTATGGGGGGAAGAAGTGGCAAGAGCTCCTGCTGATTTAGTTGAATATGTGTGAAGTCTCTTCCATGCTGTAGTGAATGGGACTGGGACCTCCTTGGAAGGATGGAAAAAAACCCCTGTTCTCCTGGGAGAAGATGATTTGCCATGGCCAAGGGATTTGTCTCAGGAGAACTTGGAGGTCAAGTAGCAGCCTTAAGGCTGGAGTGAGATTGAGACACTGTGGGTTAAGAAAAGGAAGTAGTGAGCCAGGCCTCAGGGTAGGACCCAAGACCTCCTTGGAACCAGAAGGGAGCATTTAGAGCTGCCTGTGCTGCAAAGTCACTGTGTCACCTGAAATATGGCAAATCCGTACTGCCAGGCACTAAGAGCTCAATATGAAGTGAGAGCTTTATTTAATAAAGCCTTACTTCATGCTCTCTCACCTAGCTATGATATTTTGCCCCCTTAGAATTAACTGTCTTACATGGTAGTCTGATGGAATCCTGAATTTTTTCTTTAATTTAAAGAAAATCTGAAATTCCATGGTTTTTCTCCTTTCTTTTTGAGTAACTCCAGACACGTGCATATTCTAGCTGTCATTTTTGTGGATGCTGAAATATTATGGATGGATTTTTGTGGGTGGCAAAATGTATATGCCTGGCACAAAGGTATTCCAAATTTTGTATTTTTGCTCCCAAAGCATGGAGCTGTAAAAAATTCCTGTATAACAAGCTTTCCAGAATTTTGTTACCCATGAGCTAAGCCATTTTGGCTGTTGGCAGAGAGAAATTAGGGAAAAAAATGATCTGAGGCAGATAGTTGGCTTGGAAAATTGCACTCAGAAGCTCTGAAATTTCACAAGTTTGTAAGAGTGGAAAGCAGCAATCTCTTACAGCAAAGATCCATAGTCTGTAGTGCCAGTGCCAAAAGCAGCATACAAGGCAATTTGAATAATGTGCATTTTTGCATAATGTGATGTGGGTCTGAGCTGCAGCCTTCTGAGGAAGCATGTGTGAGGTGTCCTTGTTCTCAGTTCCTCGCTTCCTCCTGGTCCAGCACTGGCACCTGGGCCAGGCTCTGTCTGCCATGAGGTGGTCACTGGTGTCTGTTTGCTCGGAGTTTCCACAAGCACTGGCTTCTCATTTGAGATACCAGAGCAAACTGGTGCTCCACTTGTTCCAGATTGCCCTTGAGAAGGGAAGTGTCAGACAGCTTTGGTAACGGGTTTGCTCCTGTCTTTGCGTATTGCTCCTTTTTGTGCTCTGAATCTCCAACCAGGTTTTAACTTAGCTGTGTTTAATAGCTTCAGTAGTTCTGGAAGAGATGCTGAGACTGCTTTCAGATGGGGTTTGTTGTTCATTTAAAGAGCTGTATTAGAAGTAGTGGATATAATGAGAAATATAGCCCAGCATTTGTAATATAATGACTTTTACCAAGTAAAGGAAATAAAATTAATTTAATTTACTGTGTCACCACTGTACTAAAGATTATACCAGTATTAATGAAAAGTTGCTATCTCAGTAATTCAGTCATCTTAGCAACCTAAGCCCATGCAGGGGTACAAAGTTCAGTGTGGCTTGTCCTTAAAAGAGCCAGTTCTGGTTTTCAAGCTATTTAAGATGCTGTTCTAACAACAGCAGTTAGAAACAGGAATGCTAAAACTGTAATAATTGAGGCATGCTAATTGATTGTATTGTGCAGGTAGGTTGTGAATTCTTAATTATATGGTTTTTAATAAACTGTCTGCTGTTGGTTTTGTGTAGATCATCCTTTGCAGGCTGGAAGTGCCAAGTGCAGGATAATTCAGTGAATGATGTGGACTATTTCAGCTTCTTGTTTTCAACCCTTATAGGTAATCCATATGAATGTAATAATTCAGAATTTAACAAAATGAAATTTGTTTTGATAGTCAATTACTGAATTTAATTTAGAATAAATGGTTTACTAAGTACTTCCTGAAAGTAATTCTAATCTTGTTATATATTTTTGATATGAGATACCCTTTATTCTCTTGATCTGGTTTTTGCCACTCTATTTTTACACTTTTCCCTTTGGGCTGAATATTTGCATACTTTTTCTTCATTCTAGCAACTTTCTTAGGAAAGTATGAGGAAAACCTAAATTCAGCATATGACATAAGCAAGATTTTTTTCCTAGCTTGAAGTAAATGCCTTTTATTGGCTCATAACAATGTAAATGAGTGCCTCTGGGATTTCCTGTGAACGTGCTTACGCTATTAAAAGCATTCCATCAGAATAAAGTAATCAAAGTACGTTAAAATGAACTGGCCAAGGTCAGCATGTGAGCAGAGCTACTTCTGCTACTCTGTTCAGCTATAAAAATAGTTGTATTCTGTGATGATGCAACTTTGGGAAGTTACAGTGGTTAGAATGGTGTAATATTGCTAAGAAATAACTTCCTCTAACTTGTGAAAAAATAGCGTGTTTTCTTCATCATCTTGGTTATTTATAATGTTCAGCTACTTTGTTTTCAAAAATTATCTTTTTGTTCCTAAAATGGTAAAAAGAGTGCTGAACTGATAGCAGAGAAAATGAAAGCAAAGCCCAAGTAACTCTTGTGGAGAAGTCGTGCTGATTTACTAAAACATCTAACACCTGTCTAGAAATAATAAGCCAAATGATTTTTTTTAAGGTTATATGATTTATTATTGAGTTACTGTGAACACATAAAGTATTTTGCATTATACCCATTTTTATTTTTTAAAGATACATCTATTGAAAATAGCATAACATTGGCCTCTTAAACTTTTTTTACACCACATTACAGTATTATTGGGTTTTTAAAATTTTTTTTGTTTTCTGTCAAAAGTCAAAATTTGTACTTTGATATATATTTCATTTATAATATTGAGCAAGAGCTTTTAAGAAAAACTTGTTGTGTTGACATAATGTAAAAGACAGTGTTTGTCAGAGATGCTGTAAAAGTAGAACACTGTTTGGCTTGTTTTGTGACACTGTTGTACTGCTTCTTCTTCCCCAGGGTTTTCAAGAGAGGAGCTGACTAGTCTCCAGGGCATTAGAGGAAAACCACACATTAGCCAGACACAGCTTTCACCTATCCGTCTTTACCTAACTGATCTGGACCAGTTTTTACACCACTGGGCTGTGACAGAGGTAATACATCAACACTAATTCTGAATGACAGCATACAAACTCTGAGTGCTCTCCATCCCTTTCCCACAGATGCCTGAATCCTGTCGTGATTTGAGTTGAAAAAAGAAGGAAAAATATAAAACAACATTTTTCTGCAGCCATCAGATCATATTTTGAAGGAAGCTGCTTTAAAAGTTGAATGTTCAGACACATAATATGCAAAGCAATACTCAAGGAAAAGACTGGTAGAAACCTTGGTGGGAATTCTTAAGCCCTAATAATATTAAGACCGGCAATGTTTTGGCTTTCAAAACCAAATTAATTGTAAGAATACTAATTATAAAGAGTTTTCCTGGAGAGTAAGTGCCGCTATTAATTAAAAAGCACTTGCAGTAAATTAAATTTGAACTTGGAAGCAATATTCAGTTGGCATTGGTCATTATTTAGAATAATTTCTGATCAGTTAACCAAAATATGCTGGGATTAGAAACTTCACTATGAATTCAGTACCTAATATCATAAGAGCTGAAAACTTAATTTTATTGTTAGTTCTACAGGGATTTGAGCCGCCAGATTTTATTCAAAACAGGTGTGTTAGCTGTCTTTCTGCATCAAGTCTTTTTATTGTTTAGCTCGCCAGAAACCACTTTAAGGGTGTGAAATCATGTTTTAATGACATACCAGTTTGACAGTATTTATGAAATCAGTCCTGAATTCAGAAAGAAGAGTGAAACAGAAGGTTTTAGTTGTATACTTTTCATTCAAGAAAGCAATATAGTAGATGTTTCCTACTTCCCAGTGTTTAAGTGATAATATACTGAAACTGGTGGTAGTCTGAGATACACATTGAATGTGTGCTGTTATGTATTAGAAGGTATTTTAAGCAAGGCTGTTGTTTAGTACCATGACTGACACACATTTTTAGGTGTCTTGCCTAAGTCATTTGGCCTGTGGAGCAGCTGAACTTCCTAATTTGTTTTGCATTGTCTCTTCTGGACAGTAATGAAATGCTTTCTCACCAAAATATCTCTCCAGTATGGAAAGATCTGAGTGCTCTCCTTCCATGTCCTATCCCTCTGTGAATGCACCAGTTTGATTGTTTCTCAGAGTTAGCATAATCCCATACAGCATCTGATGGATTTATGTACACTTTACCTGTTTCTGAAAATGTCACCTCTAATGTCTTCTCCTTTTTCTTTTTACTTCTATTCCATAAATCTTTCAAAACTGGCAGTGAAATAGGATTATTTTCACACAGGGAACAGTGAAGTAATTTGATTTCTTTTTTGTGCCTTTGGTTCCTGGTTGTGAGTTTGAGTTTCTTCTGCTACAATCTTCAGTGTTTTGGTGCTATCAAGGAGAGTCAGTATATTCAGAAACTTGAGACTCGCTTTTGTTAAAGTACCTTTTCTCAGGCAGATACAAGGTCCTCTCCCAGGTTGTCAGAAGGGGATGGTGGTGGTCACTAAGGACAGAACTGGATATCCTTGATTAGTAATGTAAGATGATTTGGACATCCTGTGGAGCACTGCATTTCTTGTGCCAGCCTGAAGTCTTTTCCAGAGACTACTTTATGAAAGAGAGAATAGGAGCAAAAATCCTGTGCATCAAAAATCTGTGTGAAGAAGGGTGAGACCTTCTAGACCCACCTGATTTTGTAGGCTCTTAACCAAAGGGAGTTCTGAACTGTCACTTTTTCCAAGTGAGGGTGGTCAAACACTGGAATAAGTAGCCTAGACAAGAGACATTCTGGTTCCCATCTATAGATGTACTCAAAAGCAGGCTGGACACAATGTGGGGTGTGACACCCCAGGTGACTCCACTTGAGTAGGAGCATTGAGTTGGAGGGACTCGAGGGTGTTCCTTCCAACTTCAGGTATTCTGTGATTATTTGAAAACTCCTTCTGAAAAAAACCAAATCTTTTTGTTTCACCATCAACAAATCTCTTCATTATTTTTGGTTTTTAGACATAATGAGATCCATAGTATGAGTTTTTGTTTTCTTTTGTTTTGTAGGTTTGTTACACTTACATTGATATAAAAGTCAAACTGCTCCCATTATAGGGTTGCCAGGTACTGCAATGCTGTTTGGAGTGTTCCTCCCAGATCTGCTAGGTTTTTCCCCATGGAATTTTGTGAACAAAAAAATAGGGGCACCTCTTCAGTAGCTTGCTTTCTAGAAAAATATTCTTTCCTCTTGCCTCTGATTGGTAATGACGGTGGCATATCTGTGTTACAATGACAAGTGATTATTGGTGTTGAGGCAACCACTTCCTTTTATGAGTTGCAGAATTTCATTCATTTTTCACTTGTTTTGATTTCAGATGCAGTCATACATATGGTAAATGATATATAAACAAAACCACGCTGAAGCTCTTCAGCTTTTAGATTACTTTTTTCTCTGTGTTTAAATACCTAATACAGCACTTTGTTCTTTAAATTTTAGAGGGGGGTGTTATCTTTTCCTTGTATGACTACCATTCTCCAACCTCAAACATGTTGACCAATATGCTATATAATGCTCAGTTTGTGAAGAAATTATTCTGGGGACTGTAGTCCATAAAAACCTTGGGATTTGGAGTCTGGGCAACTTTTTAAAACCAAGGAGCTAAAGAAGAAAAAAAAAAGGAAAGAAAAAGGCAGGCTTGGGAAAAACCTTTCCATTCAAGATTTGCCACAAGCTGCACACAAATATTTTTCAGAGATAAAGTAGTTTTCACTAGCTATTGAACAAATGAATCTGCTCTGAAAAGGAAAAAAAACCTAAACAGCAACAAAAAACCAACAACAACAACAAAAAAACCCGAAACCCAACCAAAAAAGCAAACCCCAGAGTTGCAGGCTCTAGGGAGAAGAAAACTGCCAGCAAATCATGAGGCTCTCCTAGGGTATCTTGAAAGACAGTGTGATATGAGGGTTCTGGGTGCATTGAATTTGAGGGAGGTAGGTTTGGAGACTGCTTTCTTCCAAGTGGACATAATTCAAGGTGTGATAGAATTCTGGAGCCAAAATATTTTTAGCTGTGGCAGAAAATGGCTTTATTTAGATAGAGAAGTGCTACAGGAAATAATAAACCCCATTGAATTAGTTATGGTTTTGGTGGGACTGGATATAGTGCAGAGCTCCTGAATGCTAACCTTTCATCTGTTCCTGTGCTGGACAAGGAAGTTTGTGGTGATGCTGTAATGTTAAGCAAAGTGTTTGTAGTAATTTTAAATACCTGCTAAATGAGAACAGTGCTTGTTGGCTGCAGATCAGGCCTCTACTCTATGCTGAGAATTGTTTGTTTAAGAGTTCTCATTGTGTAGTTGCAATTCAGGATTTCCTCTCAATGGAAAAGTATTTTAATGTGGATGAAAATAAATAGGGAACTCTGGTGGAATTAGGATTCGTTGGCCTGGATTCCTAACAATAAATGAGACTAGTGATCAGATTCCTATGAGTCCTTCCACCATCTTCTTTTCTCTCTTCCACCTCTAGTTTTGTCTAAACCGTTGTTACTTTTTAGCTCTCTTCTGAAACCAATAAACTTGCAAATACTAATTCCCTGTAAGCTTTATGGAAATAAGCAGGTGGTAGAGGAAAAATTCTCTAGATTAGCACAAGGTGGTTTAGAACTGTTCCAGCATCCTGCTTGGCAGCAACCAGCCTGCAGAGGCTGTGGCTCAGCCTGTGCGGTGTAGGGGCTTGTGAGGCAGGAGCAGCTGGGTTGAGGGACTGAAGAAAGGTCCCAGGTGTGAATCTGTAGGGGGCCACGGCCTGTTGACCTTACTGCTCATTGCTCAACATTGTTTCCAAGTGCAGGGGAAGGCAGTCCCAGCTTTCTGTCCCTGGCTGTGCAATGGGTGATGCCTGTTTGTAAGGGTAAAGAGCTGTAAGATGGAGTTTCACATGTAACATAAGCACGCCAGAGATGTCAGAGGAAAAAAGGTGTGCCTCTGCAGAAAAGGGCAGGTTCTGTAAAGGAAGAGAGTAACTCGAGGCGTTTTCAAACAGCAGTTTGCATTTCTGGTGTGTTGTTACAGCCAGGGCACCTGGTAGCATGTGGATAATAGTAACAAATGCACTTCTGCTAGGAACTAATGCTTTGAGGTAGTTTGAAACAAAATCTGTTTTGAGATGGGTACTATTTGTAATTTTTTTTTTTTTTTTTGTCTGGAACGTGGTAATTGGAAGTAGGGCAATCTGAAACCATGTTATTTTTTGTGGACGCTTTTAAATAGTGCTGATTTTCAGTTAAGGAGCAATGCTTCAGAAAAGTGTCTCTTTAAATACTGTTTTGCATGGCTCTAAAGGTTAGACTTCATGACTTGTCTAAAAGATATGTTAAATGTGGGAAGTTTGATTCCTTTTCTGGAGGAACTTCTGCTTAAAATTACTTCTGTCTTGTTAAAGCCAATTATTTAAAATCACACCCCTGTAGCTGAAATAAATGGGACTCCAGAATAAATGGTTGCAGCCCGGGGGAAGAGCTTCAGCCTCGGCTCATTTTAACTGTGCCCATAGTGTTTGTCAGTGATATTGTTCACTGCCTTGTAATTGAATTGCTCTGCTGGGATCGAATGAAAAAGTGCCCACAGAAATGAAGAGTTTAACAAGGTAACCGTGTATTCATGGTAATTTCAGGTGTAATATTTGATGTTTGTGATGGTCTAACACTTCAGAGAGGGAAAGCAAATGATAATTTGAGGGTTCGCTTGAAGTCGAGATTCCAGAGCTGTATCGAGTACACAGCTGACTTGAAGAAATAAAATATTCAACGAAATGTTTAGAATGTTTTAGAGCAAACACTAGGGAAGGTCAGCTGCTTTTAAAAGCAGACTTAAATTCAAAAACCTTGAGATGCATGGAGTGTAATACACTAATCCGTGTCAAAAACTGCTAAGTCTTATATGTGAAATACAGTTGGGAAGGCTGGATCTGCACAGATGTGCAATGAAAAATTACAGCAAATCAATAAAGAGAGCAAGTCAATGCATGTAAATTAAAAGCCCTGCAAGGATGTTTGTCTTGAGAAGTAAATGGTGGTGCTGTAGTGCTATATCTTAATTTGAAGCACAGATTATTGCTTAAAAAAACCCCCAAAATTGTTCCAATGTAGATTTTGAATTGAAGTTCCTGAAAGATTTCGACTTGTCTTCATTGAGATTTACAGGTTAGAGTTACACTGGCGCTAAAAGTCAGCTGAGGGTACATAAACTTGCTTCTAAATAAAATTCCTTCTAAACTAGGAATATGGTACAATTTTAATCCTCTTTAAGGAAGACAAAAAAATTCTATGTAAGCCTGTTAGAGTTCAGTAAAGCTACAGCCTATCGCAGCTTTCATGTTTAGAAGCGGAATTAATTATTTTCTTGGAAAGTAATGTGAAGTCCAGAGAAACAGAAGGGAAATAATTTAAGTAATGCCTCCTGAAATGAATAAAGCTCTTTTTTGAAGGTCTCTTTCATAAGACGTGAAACTTAAACCCAAAGCAAACAAAAAAGCAACAAAACTAGCCCCTGCCAGTTAAACACAAACAGTAAAACACAAACTTCCAGAAAACCTAAGTTGATCTTCAGGCCAGTGCTCTGTTGTACCTGTATTATATAATTCCAGCATATCTTGTAACCCCTTGGAGCTGGGAGCTCACTGCAGCATTACTGCTCATAACTAGCCTGAATTTACAGCTCCACGGGTACTGTGTATTGTGCTTTATATTCTACTCCTGGCTTGTTCTACCTCACCTAAATTTGCTCAGAAAGACAAGCTTTGTGGGACAAGAGCTAAGTGTAGGGTTCTGTGTGTTTTCAAGCCCTTTTGTTTGAAGAAGAGGCAGGCAGGTGAATTTGGAGACTTCAACATCAGATGTTCTTTGAGTGACCTGCACATAGTGTGATGAGGAGGCATCCAGAGGAGGAGCAGTTGGCTGCGGTCACATTTTATAGCTGTGAGAAAGCTACAGAGCTGTGAAAGAAGGGCATATTATGGCTGCAAAAGGATGAAAGAAAAGCTGTTTTGTGGTGTCCTTTCTTTGAATTTTGGTAGTAAAATGGCTCTGAGAAGAGAACCCGACCTGTGATGTTCTTTTGGTATGGCTTTGTCTACTCCTGGATAGTTGTCCAGCTTAAAAGCTGGTTTTGCTGATGGTATTTTCAGAAATGCCCCTCACTTAGAGAGCTGTTGTGATTGGCTGTAGCTCATAGGTCTCTGCCTCTTGGCACCAAATCTGGCTGGTACCCAGACTTGAACACACGATCAAATTGTTGCACAGGAAGTGAGCTGTGGTGCTTGCCGTTCAGGTATTTGTGTCCAGTGGCAAATATAGATAACTTCACTTAGTTTAATTGATTCTCAGATATAGATTTTGTATCAGACCACAGCCACAGGAGCCACAGAGAAGGAGCCTGCAGACAGGTAAGCACTACAGTAAGCAGATGAAAGATGAGTCTGTGTACTGCAGTTACGCTGGTTTTGACCAGCAACAGCGCATGAACTGTGTCTCATAATTCTTCTAAGTCTATGGAAATATGTACTCTATCAATATATGGGACACCATATATGTTCTTAAGTGTTTGTAATTCTTAAATACATTTCTGCATTCCCATTTTGCTACCCTGAATGTAAAATTAGTCCAATAGTGTGTTTTTTCCCCTGTTGCTTACCTTGGTATGTTCTCCTGCAGATTCTGTTCCTCCTTTTTGGCAGTTTCTTTTTTTAACTTAGGTTTTCTTTTGTTGTGAATGTGTAGGGGTTTCATGAGGGGGTTTTTATGGAGAGGTTTGTTCAGGTTTTTTTTTTCTGGAGTCAGTGAATCAGGAATACCTTTCACATCCGCCCCTGTGAGCTTACCCAAGGCAGATGAACAAAGATCTCTTGTTGTACGCAGCTTTCTCAACAACTCAGGGCACTGTTAATATTGCCCTGTCAAATCAATTTATTTCAGAAAGAGAAGCAGCACCTGTCAGGGGAGCACAGTGTCTGATAAGCGAGGGTGCTTCGGGGGAGCTGGCCAAGCTTCAGATGCCAAGCTTCATTGCCTGCCCCATCACCTGAAAACTTCTCGTTTTCTACGCTCCGCACTAACATGTTACACTGGATACAGTCCTGCTCCAAACAGGCATTTCACAAGGGCTGGGGAATTCACTGCAGAACAGCCTGTTACATTTTAGTTACCCGTGTTTGAGGTGCATGTTGATGTGAGTTGAAAAATATATTTTAAAGTTCACCTTGGGTTATAGTATCTGGTGTGCGCCAACTTTCTTTTTTAATAAAATCACTTCTCAGGGAGCCTGAACTGCCTTTGGTCAGACTCCACACAGTGGCTTGCTAAAATACTTGATCCATTATCTTTCCTGCTTGCTTGGGTTTCTATCTGTGGTCATGCCTGTGTGTGTCTTCAGAGGAAGGTGAGCATTTTTCTTTGAAAAAAGAGTACTTTGCAGCATGATTAAACTTGAAATAATACGATAGTTTTATATGACAGCAACTCTGGACAGTTGCTGATAAGTAGTTTCCTTGAGACTTTGCATCAGGATTCTGTTGTGTTACAGGAAGCATTGAGGGACTGGGAACAGTTCAATAATGAACAAAACATTAGTCTCGCTTCTTCAGGTGTGCTTGTTCCTGTTGCCATGAGGGCTCACACTGAGACTTGGCTTCCTTGGGTCATCCCAGCTCTGTCTCTTGGAGGCAAGAACATCTTAGAGATAAACAACATTAAACTGGTGAATTCCTCTGATTCTACATTAGAACTGTGAAAAGCCTGTTTGGGAATGCATTGTCAGTCACTTAAGGCGGCTATCAGTGGCAAAAATGCTTTTAACTCATCCAGTTGAAGTAAAATACTCCATGGTGTCAGGTTCTCCAAAAATCCTGGGTCAGGCTGTGTTCCTGGGGGCCTTTCCAGCCTTTTCTTTTTTGTTGTTTGTTTGTCTGGGGTTTTTGTTTGTTTCTTTTGTTTTGTGGTGGTTTTTTGCTGTTGGTGATTTTTTTCCTTCCCTGTTTTAGTTGGCTGCTGTTGGAGTTTGTCTTCAGTGTGGCAGGCAAGGAGGCCCCTGTAGCAATGATGTCCCAAATCAGCAGTAGGGAACCTGCTGCTGCAGTTGTGTGTCTCATGAGTGTGCTGGGTACTTGGGTTTGTCTGATCAATAGGGCTTGGTTTGAAAACCTGCCAGTGGATTACACAGCCTGTAGCATTTGCTGCATAATGCTAACAGATAATCTCTGTGTTTAGGAGAATGCTTTCCTTAGGTTAATTTATGCAAGTGAGCATTCAAACAAAATTAAAAAGAAAAGGAAAAAAACCCAACAGAATGTCTAAGCCTAAGCCAAACCTGTAATAAAATACTTGCCTCAAAAAGAGCAAAACCCACCCCTCCCTGATCAAAAATGCCTGTTCTCAGTCCATTCACTTCAGGATTGCTCTAAAACAAAACTACTCTGGCTTTGGTCCAAAATCAATCTATGAATGTGCCAAAAATGTGATAAATGCTAATCAAATGTAATGTAATGAATCAGCTGTGACATTTTATTATGGAAATTAAACATCATGCAAAACCTTGCCTAAGGAAAATAAATTGTCAGGGAAAATACTAATTTTCATGTGATAATTAAGTTTTCTTTTCCTTTCATTTCCATGTCTAAAACCGTTTCAGTTTCACTTTTTATAACAGGCATTTGGTATGAAAGCCATTTCAAGCAGGATTTAATTTATGGGATTGAAAAGAATTGCTTCTCCCACTTAATTGCAGGAAAACAGAACTGATGCAGGGAATGGTGGTGCTGTTTTGAGGGTGAGAAAGATCTAAAAGATTAAAAAATCAACTTGCACTTTACCACAGCCATTCTAAGGAATTTATGCTGCTGTCCAGTGGTATGTTTTTCTTGCCAGTTCAGGAAGAATCTTGAGTGTGGTTGTATTGTAGCTGTAATGAAATGCTCCTGCAAGGGGGAGCCTCAGTGGATGATGGGCTTGCTCTAGGGCCATAGTCCTAATGGTGAAATATTAATAATGAAACCGTAGTTTGCTGGGTGGGCCTGGTGGATTTGCCTTCAAGGTCTTTAGTTTGTGGGTCTGTATTGTTAAAAGGGATTTCTCTGGCAGACTTTGGTGTGATGTGCACACAAGCATATGGCAAACCCCTTTGTAAACTGCCTAAGCTCTGTCCTATGAGCAACAAATGTCTCCTGCATTTTCCCCTTTCATAATCAGCCTTCCCAATTTCCATCTCGTCTGCATTCCCAGCCAGCCATGATCATTGTTACGTTTAGTTGTTGTCTGGTTACATCTGTTTTCCTGCAGCGTTTTTCACCTCTTTGTAAGTGACAATAAGATCCTTTCTTGGGTGTCATTTTGCCAGCCCAGGCAGGTTAAGTTCTTTGCATTGACACCGGTAAGACAGGATCTCTCCTTTGTGCAGTTTTTCTGTGTCTGTTTCGTTTGAATTTGCCTTTCTTGAAAATGAGTGGCTCCTGCTTTACACAGTATGTCAGAAATGGTCTAATTCTAAGATCTTACAGAGTAGTGTAGAACAGATATGATCCTTATTCTGTCTGATCATTTCTATTGGGATTATCTTTACATCCTGAAGTAACATTTCCCGTTTTGTGGTTGTATCACAACCACCTTGTGGTCAGCTGTTACTCGCAGAATCTCCTCCTCATGTCCAATGGGTGAAACTCGTAGCTACATGCAGAAGTTTTTGCCAGTCTCCAAGCACATGACCCACCACTTTTGTTTCACTGATTTTTTTCTGTAGCTGTTACTCATCAAACCTGTGCAATCTTTCCCATAGGTTAGTCCAGTCCTCCTGCCTTGGCAGGGTTTCTCAGCTTGGAGCTGTCATCCGACAGATTTCATCAGTGCAGCTTTACCTTTTGTGTAAGTGCTGCTCATTAAAATGCCAGGTCAGATTGGTGTGACAATTTGTCCTTGACATGACAGTCCCTGGTAATAACCTCTGCTGCAGCTTGACTTTATTCCTTGACACTGCTAATAACACAGATATTTTGAGTGGCTTTCTTGGGAATATTCCAGGGTACTTAATATTTTATCACTTTCAAATTGCAGTGTACAAAAGCCCTACTATATTTAGGATGGTGTACTCAGTTTTAATATTGTTTCGTTATAAAGTGAATGTATAGTAAAGGTATTCAGCGCAAGAGTGTCTATGGTTTTTAAACAGTCCTACTAGTCAAATGAAACACTTGCACTACCCCTGTGATACTGATTAACATAAGCAGTGTTCTGACAGTCCAACACTTACGTTTCACCAGGCAAATGTGTTAAGGATCTCCTGAATTTGGCTGGCATAAGCAGGGCTAAAAACAGGTGTGGTATATAATTTTGGAAAAAGCTGTGTGCTTCTATATCACCACAAATGGTGCTGCTTGGCTATTCCTGATTAAACCACTGCTGGCATCCATATTAGTTAGGGCTGAGTTTTCATACCACAGGACTTGGAGCAAATGGTTCTTTCCCTCACCTGTCCCTTTCTCCAGCTGCAAATGTTGTGGACTATGATTTTTGACACAACATGGTTGATATGTTCTATTTTGTCATTATCTCTTGTTTCGGTATCTTGACTTGCCTGATTCAGCTGAAGTCTCAAGACCAAGACACTATCATGGAATTCAATCCCTCAGGTCAGATCCTCCTGTGAAGAGTTCTCTTTAGATCTTGAGTCATGAGGGATCTTAGAGGAATGTGTTTTGCTTAGTCGAGATATTTGTAAAACTCATGGACTTAAATTCTTTCATCCTTCAAACATCTGATTTTGCTACTTTCTGATTCCCTTAAGCATGAAGAGAAGATTCTGTTCCTCATGTATTGGTTCTTCCATCTTCCTTGTCCTTAGCAGAACATCACAGTTCCCCATGGTCTGATAATGCACTTGTCCTGTGCACATTGGCTTCTCTGGAGGCTTTAGTTGCCACTCTGGTGAGATAAGCAGTGAATGTGAACAGAGAGAGGGCATCCCAGCTCTCCAACTAGTCTGCAAATTATTAGAATAGATGGGAAGGAAGAGAGGAACAGAGAAAGCCATCTACTGAGGATTGCAGTACAGCTTACTAGCAGTTCTGCTGGAGCTGTGGTTTCTTTACCCTATCCAGGAGACATTTGACATTTCATGGTAGTTTGCTAGTGCCTGATTATATAAGCACCAGAAAATTTTATGCCGTTTATGAAGCAAGATTTCCTGTTGTAGTATTAAACTTTGTATAATTTTTGAACATGATATTTTTGGCACTGTAGAGGAAAATAAGTTGGAAATGGATTTTTTTCTACAATCTTCTTTGTTATATTATTTTTCTGTTTCACTCTGATCCCCCTGTTTCATTCTTGATGCAGTTATTTGGGAAGTTGTTTTCTGAAATTCTTTGGCTCTGAGGAAAGGTATTTGGAGGTTTGGTGGGAGCACTCTACCTTGATAGAGTATTTTTTGCCTTCTATCACACAAATAAAATGCAGAGACCCTTTCCCAGAAAACCTAATGGTGTAGACTGACATCTCTTTAAGCACTGACCGATTTATGTTGACAACGCTACTCTTACACACTATAAAGAATCAGTACTTTGAGACAAAGCTGCTGTGTGTCCCTGTAGGTACTTTGGGTTTGTCAGCAAAGTCTGACTGCACAGGGAGTGACTGCTGGTTGCATTTGGAGTGCTTAAATATAACTTTGCTTTATTAAAACAGGTGATCTGTCACAGCTTGTCCACTATACCTTCACAAAGTCAGTGTTTTGACATTCTCCAGACTGGCATCTGTAAATATCTGGTAAGTACCGTTTTATCTTCTATGTTTAAATTTCCTTGTGATAAATTTGCTAACAGTCTCATTAATCCTCAAATCCACTTATCCTACATGTATTTCATGTATAATTTCAGCACTTGCAAAAGCTTTAAGCAAGATTTGGTTGAGTTTAAAAAATACATAACTTGGTAGCTAGACTTATGAGTAATTTTGCTCAGATTTGTGAATACTTCAGCTTGTCTTCAAGGCAGTTTGGCCATAAATGAAACACTTCTTTGTTTGGTTTGCTTTTCAAAAGAGCAATCACCAGCTTTAGATGAGGTTTTTTACCTCATCAATGTATGTAAGTATCTAAAGTATGCCATGAAGATGGAGCCAGGTTCTTTGTGGTGCTGAGCAGTAGGACCAGAGGCAATGGGCAGAAACTGATGCTCAGGAAGCTCCACTTGAATATGAGGAAGAACTTCTTTACTGTGTGGTTAACTGCCCTGGAACAGATTGCCCAGAGATGATGTGGAGTCTCCCTCACTGAAGGTACTCAACTGTCTGGACACAATCCTGTGCCATGTGCTTTGGGGATGACCCTGCTGGAGCAGAGAGGTTGGGTCAGATGATCCCCTCTGGTCCCCTCAACCTGACCCATACTGTGGGTTTTACAGCCTGTCTTCTAAATCCTGAACGTGCCTGAGCTGAGGATGGGGATGGCAAAGCCAGAGCTGGGTAACAGAATGGTCAGGGACAGAATTTGCAGTTCCCTGTGCTGCTGCCTGATAAGAGGGAGGACCACAGGATCTGCCTCTGCCCTCCTGTCAGGGTGGTTCTGTTATCTAACAAATGTCTGCAATTCCCTGTATGGAGCCATACTGAGAAGTTACTAGACCAAAGCCTCCATAGGGAGTAGCTTACCTATAACTACACTCTGGATTTTTGGGGGTGGGTGTTGACTTAAATCAACTTTTGAAAAGGCTTTTATGTTCTAGTGCCCTGTTCCTTTGAGAGCAAACAGTTAAGTGGGTTTTTATGGTTGGCAAGGCTGCTGCCCAAGGTCTCCAGCTGGCTGCTGACACCTCACAGGGAGCAAAGTCATCATGGAGGCAACATCCTACAGGAGAACTTATCTGAGCAGCCTCATCTACTGGACTGTTATAAATTGAAATGTCTCTGTTCATGTTATCTTCCTGACTGCTGACCAGCATGTTCCATCAGGAATGTTGGCTCAGTTGATATTCAGTATGGTTCTTTATATCCATCTAGATTGCTGCCATTATTTCTTATTTATGGTTGATCAGGATTATTGGTTTTTATTGTTTGGTGCCTCAGTATCCTGTAGTATTCAGCAGGGTCGTGGTGACAGCTGCAGTCCCACCTTCTGTCAGGCAGACCCATCATCATCATCCTTCTCCGGCCTGAGCACCTGACTGGCTCAGGGTCAGCTTGGGACAGCAGTCTGTGCTCCTGGCCTTGGAATACACCCAGTGTCTTAGGCTGGAAGGACTTAAAAGTTTCAACCTGTAGTTATTCTGTAACTCTTACCTCTCACAAGTAATGGTATGAATGAAATACATTTCTCATTTCTGTCCCTTGTACTTTATTGATCTTATCTCTAAACATTTCTAAAAGAAACAGCTGACCTTGTTAAGTGAACCAATTCCCTCTGTCAGCTTGAAACAGTGTACTTGCAGGTGAGCAAATCAGACTATTCTCAAACTCCATAAATAGTTTTCTAAAGGTAAATGGTGCCACACTGGCAGTGCATGATGTTTTTTATGGCTTTACAAGACAAAAATCTGGGGTACTTACTCCATAGTACTTCAAAATTTAAACTGCATCCTAATTCACTGGCTCTACACAAAAAAATAAAGTTTTCTAAATTATTTATCACGCCTATAAAATCCTTACTGAAGATGAAGTTCTCTCTTTAACAACAGCAGAGCATCACCCCACTTTGGACTCACCATGTATTTCATTAGCTTTGATTCCCCTCAGTTCATAAAGCTCCTGTTGGGCTTCAAAGGAGACTCACCCTGGTGAGAATCCAGTAGAAGCTTTCCTTTCTGTAGCATAAATCAGACTTTCCTTCTACTTCAGTGACTGCTCACTGCCATTTCAAGACCCGAAAGGCCTTCCCAGTCCCATGATATATGCTTAAAAGGAAAGACCTGTTCTGCCCAGAAGATGGTTTGTTGTGCCTGCACTGTCATTCAGAGCAAGGCTTGAAACAGTGCTGTGTTTTTCAGATATGCTTGAGATGAGTGTTTGTTTAGAAGGGATGGAATGAAGATGTCAATTTAACCTTCTGTTGGTATGGGTGGCAATTTATTGGGAAGGTAGGGATTTGAAAAAATGCAGTAGTCTGTAAAGTTTGATCAGAAACAAAGTAATACATGGCACCATAGGAAAGCTCTAGGTTTGCTTGTATCCCAGCAAAAAATCATTTGTACAAAGTGATGAACTTGGGTTGGTTTTTTTTTTGGTTTTTTTTGGTTTTTTTTTTTTTTGTCTTGTTTTAATTCAGGTTGGATTGGTTGTAATACCTGATAGCACAGCTGGATCTGTTCTATGTGCCATAAATAAGCTTTTGGATCAAGCCTGCATCATAAGTGAAAACCTGCACAGGTTCTTGGCCTCTTGTTGTTACAGTCTTCTGTACTTTCTGCTAACTATAGACAGAGAGGATGCAGAACATCTACAGAAAAGGTAAAACTGCTCTTCTTACCATCTTGTCTCTGTCTTTGCAGCCACAAGTATTTAGAGATGTGAGATTATTAAAGGTTATCTCCACACACACAGAGTTTATTTTCCTGTCCCTCTGCTTACTTTAAATCAGTATGTAGATTTAAGAAAAACACCTGTAAAGTTACCAGGAATTACTTAAAACAGTAACTGAAGAAGGTTTCTTCTAAAATTGTTCTACTTGGATGTCAAAACCATCCTGATTTTGTAAAGTTGGATATTTATACCTTAATCTTTAACCTTAGCTTCATGAGATATGTTGAAAAGCACCATGGAAAGGATTTGGCTTTATGATTACATACTCTTAACTGATCTGATGTTTCAGTTTTAACAAAACTTCTCTGGCATCATTACATAGACTGCAAATCCATTTGATTTAAAAAACCAAAAAGTTACAGATAACGAATTCAAATAAATACACCTGAAACACAGAAATCTCTTTAAAGAGGTCAGACTTTTCCATATAGAAAAAAGTTGTTAAAAGCTTCCTGAAAATTTATTTAAAGCCCAAGTCCTTCTTCTCTTACTGTATTTAATGACTTGCATATCACAAAGAGCTGAGCCCATTATTTAATTTCTTATGAATCTTAAGCAAAGATTCAGGTGTACCTGAAAAATTACTGAACCAAAAACCTCTTCACAGCTGCATCAGGCAGAAATTGCACTGCATGAGAGGTTAAGTAATATTTGTAGCTTCCAGGGCAGGGCCTTAAATTTTTTTCCAGTGCTGTACAAAATTCTGGAATATTTTCAAGTTTGGCATTTTCTGGTACAAATTTTCTGCTCTGCCACTAATTACAGTGAATGCAGCTGGTGTCATTGAATCCACAGAAGCAGGTTTCCTTGCTCAGCCATGTTCACAGGAGCACCCTTGAAAAGTGTGTCCTCAATGACTTCAGTTTTGATGATCTTTTCCTCTCAGGGACATGCTGTGGGGATCATGCATTTCTGCATTAGCACTCCTGCCACGGTTACTGAGGCTGATGCTGCAGAGCCTGCAAGTGAGCCGCATCTGTCGGGAAGAGCTGCCCGTAGTGGCTCAGCTGCTTCGCTTACTGATGCAGCACGGGCAGCTCAGGAGCCATATGATCACAAATGAGTTTCTGGTGCAACAGATCATCAAGGACATCATGGTATGAAACTACTTCTTGTTTCCCAGAGACTACCTGTATGCCATGTTTATTTCTAAAAGTTACTGCAAATGTTCAAGGAGAGCCAGTTTAAAACAGTGGTGGTGAAAGCACAGATGTAAGACAGTATGGTGAGGTTCTGTAACCTGCAGGTGAGGAGGGGGTTGTTTTTCTTTAGTGTTGAAAATGCCACAACCACTTCTTGTGGTGTTCCATTGTGGGTGGGTTGTGTCTTTTGCTGCTGGGTTTTGTAAGCCCTGTACTAATCCTGAGAAGAGGGAATTCCTGGGCTGTGGGCTGTGCTGCTCTGTTGGTAGCAGTTCTCCTTAGGTTGGGCTGGGGAGCTCCCCTGCACTTGTAGAACCATGCTCATTTGCATTTTAATTGCCTATAAATTGCAGATTGGAAAGTAAGTGAGCCACTCTAATTAAGAGAAAGGAAAGCACATCTGGTGTAACTCACACACTTGGTAATGTGATGACTTAGTGTATCCAGTTCACACTTTATTATTTGGGCTTTAACAGGCACACCATGTTGAAACGTGTAAAAGAGAGGAACAATGTCACTCTGCAAATGTGTGTGGGGGACCAGGGCTGTCTTGTACCTTTAACAGTGCACCTGATTACCTGTAAAAACAAAGCCAAGTTTTGCAAGTGCTGTTGGGGAAATGGAGTTTTACCTTTTTTCCTCCCTCTTCCTAGACACTGAAGAGTGGTGAAGTTCAGGAGCAGTGGCTCACAGACCTCCATTACTGTTTCAACATCTACCTTGCCTCTCATCCCCAGACACCTGGCCCTATAAACACAGTATATTGAAGAGGTTGAACTGCATTTATTGTAAAGCATTTACTTCTATTTAGTTTTGAATGGAAGATGTTGGAACAAAGCTTGTCAATTTTTTTGTAAGTGAAACAATAAAAATTTTACAGAGAACTGCAATACCGCTATTGCCTTTTTTTCAAGCAAGCAGATGTGACTGGAAGGTGTTTTAGTAAAATGTTGTGACCACAGTGAGGGGTGTAAAGAAAATCGAGTCCTTGATGCTGAAGAGCTTGCAGAGAAACAGACTTAAATTGACTCTGCTCATCTATTATTTTGAAGCATCACATTATTTTAAAAAAGAATTGTGTAGTATCAAGTAGACAAAAAATAGAAAACAATATGCTTTAGAGTAACATTTTTTTATTTTTGCTGAGTTCATATTTTTAAATACTTTGTGCAAGGTAAATACTGTACACTGTGGCAGCTCCAAAGCTATTAAAATAACCTTTTCTTTTTCTAGAATAGGGCAAACTTTTCTTGCTTCTCTATTTCATGCACATAGAAAAATAGTTTTTTAAAAAATTTGTGATAATTTCATAGGCTAGAAAATACAGCCCTAATAGTTTCCATAGGTTGTGAAAGCAATTTCTTAAGTAGTGAGTGTTCTTTGTCAGCATGTCTACATTTCCTTCCAAATCCATAGTCAGCTAAGGAACAATTGTTTCTTTAGTAGAGAAGTGGACAACAATAGCTGTTCTTCCGTTCCTGCATGGATTTCAAAACTAGTTTAATGAATTTGAGGTAAAATTGAACATTGGTCTCTCAGAACTGTAACATCTTTAGTACAGTTTCCCTCTTCTTTGAGGAGAAAATTCCTACTTTTTGCAATGGAGAGCTTTGATAGCCCCTACAACATTATTGCAATACTGAGCTTAGTGCTTCATCTTCTGTCTTCAAGTGCAATTCAGATTTCACCCTGTGCTGGTAAAGAAATTAACAGTTTGTACACAAAATGAGTCCAGCTCCTTAGAAGTCTGCTTGGCCTGTAATACTGTGATTATACAAAACTGAAAATGTTCAAATTTAGTAAGTCATAGATGGCTTATACATTATGGAAGATAACAGTTGTACTGGAATGGATTTTAAATTCCAAACATGGTTATGCTTAATGCTTGAGTCTTGCATTTTTTGGTTTTGCAGCAGTGGTTGGTCTCATGTTGTATGAATATTGCCTTGATTTTCCCATGTTCTCCAGCAAATTAACACCCTGTAGGTTGCTTACTGTAAAAGAACAAAATAGTTTTGATGAGTAACTAGTGGGTGAAAAGAGGCTTCATCTACACTGTATTCTGGATTTCATAAGCAGTGAATCTGCTGGGCACAGACCCTGCCTTTTCCTTGGCATGATTTCCTTTCCCTGCTGATTGTCTCTCAGTAGAGTTTGATGCTGCTGCTGTGCATGGGGGACTTCAGCAGCCTCTCATGGTGCAGATTAACTCGAGATTTACCCCCATAAATGAATGGGGGGTTCCAAACTAACACAACACTCTTGGCTGAATTTGCTGAAGAGCAGAAAGAGATGGTGTTGAGCAATGTTTAGCAACATGAGGTAGGCATTGGGCCCTTTCTGGAAAGTCAGGGAAACTAGTCCAGGGCTAAAGTGAGGGCTCTGAATTGTTAGAAAGTGAGAATGAATGTCAGCTGACCCGTCTCTGTTCTGAGTCTGGGTGAATGTCTGGGCTCATGCAATGTTTTTTGGTTTCCTGTAATGGGTTACAACTAATATGTGTGTTTTCCTTTCCCAGTTTTGTAAAGATTAGCTGCAAACATTTCAGTGCTTTATCCCATTCTACCCAGGGTCATCCCAAGTGCAAATCCAAATCTTTCAGTGAGGGTGTGAACTCAGCACATATTAAGGACGTCTTTGTAACGCCAAGAGTTGCAAAACCTGCTCCTTTGGAAATCAGAACACACTTTAATGTCCACAGTGAAACAAAGAACAAGGCTGGCTCTGCTGCAGAACACCTCCTTAAGTGCCACTTGCTGAATTGACAAAGGTAATCTATTTAAACAAAACCAAACTAGGAAAGGAACAAATTTCAAGTTCTGAAATGTTTCAATGGTAACAATCTTACTGCCCTCTTTGCCAAAATATTCCAAAGCACCTACCCCATGTCTGTATATCCCACCCCTTTTGTGCCTGTCACCTTCTGCCTGCCTTACTGAACATTTCCATTGAACACCTTCTCCATATCCTCCCTTCCAGAGTGTTTGACTGAATTGGGTGTCAGTCCCCGTTACAGATTTGTCACCACACGCTTCTTCCATGAGCTCTATGAACATTAGCACTTGGGCTGACAGTCAGCCTTCACCTTCCCAAATGCACCTTCTGCAAGGCAAGAATCAAACTGAACAGTCCATTCTGACCTACTCCAGGCACCGACGTCAGAAACGGAGTATCTGGCATTAGCCACTGACAGCTCTGAACTTTTCCAACAAACGTAATGTTGTCATGCACAAAGGCAGGCAGATGAAAAACATGTTATTGTCTTTTAAGTAAGGGCTAAAGTTCCCTGAGCTCCTATTAGGTGAATAAAAGTAGGTAGTGTTCTAAAGGAACTGGGCAGAGTTCCTATCACTAACCTATTCGTCACCAAGTTATGAAAGCAAAGGCCACTCCAGCCTCAAGAGAAAGCCTTTTTATTTCAGAAGACAGGGAGATCTGTTGTCCTGAAAAGTTAAACGAAAAGAGCTAAAAGCTCTTTTAAAATTTAGATTCGTATCTGCATGAAGAGGTGGCAATCAAACACCTGTCTGGGCATGCCTCTTAATTAAAACAGTTCTCAGACAGTGAAAGAAAAAGGCCTCTGTCTCTTTGTGAGGCAGAAACTCACCTACAGTTCTAACCAACTCAAGGATAGGTCCACTGCTGGATTTCTTTCTGACTCTGGAGTTGTGTTAAACTACTTGGAAAATGTATTTTATGTCTCTTTGCAAATTACCTGAACTCGACTGCTTGAAGCAGTTGCTGTGTTTCCATCTAGCTGTGGCCTGTCTGACCAACGTGTAGCACAGCCAGGAACACCAAATACCCAGGGGAGCACTAAACCTTCATGTGGTGAAGCACCAGCATTACCACAGCTCCCAACCCTAAGTAAGTGCATAAGACACTTTAAAAAGTCTGAAAAATGACATTTAGTAAAGAAATTTTTCATCTAAATGACTCAACATAAGGACAGAAGTGCAGTGCTCAATTAAGCCCAAAAGTGGTGAAAGAAGGTGCAATCACAACAGTTTGGCAGTACTTATGTATTTTGATAAGAGAGCCCAGCCCCTGAGAACATTGTTTTCTTATCTAAGACGAAACCAACCTCATGTATATAAACATCAAATTAAACATTCTTAAAATGGATGCGTCCTACCTGAGACCAGCTGCACATCAGAAAGTTTCAGCTTAGAAGGAGGTCTTGTTGACTGACACACTTTGCCTTCCTGAGAACGTCCTTTAACAAACAATGTGAACAGCTCTGTGTTTATCACATAAACATGAGATGATGTATAGCTACAGGCTATTTCAGTAAGCTACAGCAGTATTTTATCCTAAAAATTACTCTTATTTATTATGGGGGAGCTCATGAGACATTCTGTATGACAGAAAATCGTGACAACCACAACTGGAATTTAGCTAAAGTTAAAATAAATCTTGCAGTGGCTATTTAAAAGGAAAAAAAAAAAAAAGGAAAATAAATCTATTAGCTTTATTTAGCTAATAGATCTATTAGCTTTTTGGGTCTCTAAGCTACAGAGCCATGATAGAATTGACTCACCACCTGTTAAAGTACATATAGTTGGCATATCCTTACTCCATCAGTGATCCACATTGTACAGGAACTCGGGGTTTAGAAGCAATACTTTTCCTCTACCTTTTCTTGAAGATGCATTCCTTTGCACATGCACATTCAGGCACAGTGCAAAGCAGTGCAGAATTATAATAGAAAATCTTGCTCCTTCCATAAAGACCACATATCTTCATACAGGAGAGTTACCAGCATGGAATAAACTCTTCGAATGAAAATAGTACAAAAACAGTACAAAACCAAAAAAAAAAAGTTTTAAACAATACTTTAAAAAACCAAACCATGATCCAGAGGGCCTCTGCATGGATACAGCCAGCTATCCCCAGCTTAACTGCTCTGTTCTCTTTCCACATTGATATATGTGAGCAGCTCTGGCAACAGAATTATTTGATTGCTCAAGACCTGTGCTGAAACAATGATGTGTGGGGATTCAAACAGCTTTAGCAGGAGCCATTTTAAATCACAGAGTTGTTTGGCTTTTTTAACCTGATACAAAAATACAGTTGCCCAGAACACCTGAGATTCAGACTAATTTTTATAAATAGTTGAAATCCTTAATAATTAAGAAGTGCATAGACGAATACACTGTTGTAAAAAAAAAAAGCATAGTTATTTAAAATAAATTATAGTGAATAGAAAATTACCATATATCTGCTTTAGGATGGACTGCTTGCTGGTTTTTATGGCTGAGCTGGTTTTGTTTACGGATTTCGGATTTTTACATGAAGGAACTGATTTCAGAGGGCTATGGTTCAGCTGCTTCTTCCAAGCAACCTGAATGAAGAAGGCAGCTGCCTCTTGTCTCCATTTGTCTTCGTCTTCCTTGCACTGCCGCTTGGCACTAAGGAGCTGAAACAACTGCTGTCTGAGCTGGTAACTAGAGAGCAGAAAAGAGAAGAGCACTTGTTTTAGGTGACCTGTTTTAACTTCCGTGCTTTCCACGCATCAGTTCACATGGTGGATTACATGAGTAACTGGGAAAACAGAACTCCCACTGATGTGCTAAGTCACTTGGATGAAAAATGTTTGTTCAGAAGAAAAAGTAGGAGTTGGGTTCAATTTTGGATGCATCCATTATTTCACACAGTTAGTAAAGATCTGGCATTATAGGTGTCAAGAGGTACAGTGCTTCAGCATCAGCTTATCAGCTGCTTTATAAATAGAAGATCATCAGAAGACAAAACTATAAATATTTAGGGTAACAGTACAATCAATACTGCTTCCTCATTTTCACTACATTCACAGCTTAGTAACACCAAACCTGCTCGTGTGCTGATGTCCTCAGTCAATCAGTGCAGGAGACAAACCAAACCTACCTCCTGTGGGTTCAACTGCACATTTCCTCTGCAGAAAACGGAGCTGCTCACCCCTCCTTCTGAAGATGCTGCCCTCACCTCGTTTTCAGCAATCTGTGGTTTTTCCCTTCCCTTCAAAGGCTCCCTGTCTTTGACCCAGCCTCGCCTCAGCTGCTTTGATCTTACCCACAGTCACAGCCCTCGGCGAGTGGCAGCAGCAGATTATCTGTCCCTCACACTCCGGTGGCAAATGGCACCGGCAGCAGGGAGCTGTTTGTGGTTTTTTTCCGCTGGAATCGGAGGTAAGCGTTCAATCGGATATTGGCCTTTCACACTCACCAGTCAATTAACTGGCTTAGCAATTAACTCTGAATCCTCCCAGTACAAGCCTGTCACAAATGAGCATTGAGTAACACTTGTAAAATATTAATTATAAGTGTTTGGTAAGAGCCCAAAACACATTGATCATCATCCCCTCTGGCACTCAGAAAGGCTTCCACTGGATGCCTCGGTAAAGCGAAGGAGGAAGGAGAGAAAAAGAGGTGATTTTTATTGTTGCTCCCTCTGCAACAAGATCTAAATTAAAACAAAAGACAACAAGCCAGATACAAATTGTTTAAATATATGTTCTAAGCCAATGAACTATATAATTCAAACAAAGCAACAGTCATATACAAAAAATGAGTACATAAGAGCACAATAGAATGCCAAAGGGGGATGATATGCTCCATTACAGCCCAAATAATTTTAAACTTCCAATAAGCTTAGTAAATTACCTCTGTGAAATTTGCTGGGTGAGACAAATCTATTTAATCTTAATTTAGTGAAGCTTCAGAATCCAGGCATGTACCGCTATGCAGCTCATTAAAGTACATAACAAATGCAGGCAGCAACTGCATCTTGCCAGGGCCTTCAAGTTGTGAAGCATGGTATGAATTCAGAACTGGAGTATTATTGAGAGAGAGAGGAAAAAAAAAATGATCCAGTTTTCTTGAATAACATGCACTTTTAACATTTCAGGGGGGTAAGAGAGGAAAAGAAAGTGAAGAAGGAGCACAGCTACAGTGACTTGCTAAGGTAACTTGAGCTAAGGACGGGTTAAGTGCATACTTAACTGCAGACAAAACGTCTGGGGAACTTTTATACTTGAGCAGAAAAGAATACTAAGCTACTCTCTTGGAATTCCGTAATTACTGCCAGATGCCTTTGCTGATATGTGAAATGACCCATTCACATTCACTCCACCTTTGCACCCAGCTGTGATTTCGTGTTTGTAGAGAACTTCTGGTAGTTTTTAGCAACAAGAAAACAACTGTGAGGTTCTGACACTGAGAAGAGGTAAGCAGTTATCTGTAGAGCAAGTGCACCTTGTTTTAATTCAGCTCTCTCATAACACATCATTCTGATCCTAGTGAAAAAAAAGGAGAATGGGACTGAGTCTGATGCAATATGAATCCGACATGGTGCCTTAAAATACCTGATGCTTAGTCAATGAAACTACTGCACCTAAAATAAAAGTGGAATATCCACAAGCAGAACAACAAAGCTGGCAAGCGGTATTCTTGCTCAGTGTTGCAGAAGCTCTAATCTTAAAAACTACTGCTGGCCAAAGTATGCACACAGAAATAATATATTAAAAAAATACAGCTTCACTCCAGTGGGAGAACAACAGTGACAGCAACAAACTTATTCCAGCTTCTGTCAACTCCCTGTGGGCCCTGGAGCTCGGTACAGGCCCTGGTGCCCCCCAGGAGAGAGAACACAGACACAGAATCTGTAAGCCTCAACAAGCAGGATAAGCAATTAACCTTTGGCAAGCCACACACCTTAGAATACACTTTAGAGGAGTACATTTATAAAGTTTGTGGATTTGGGAATTGAAACATTCTCCTGAGAATGGCAAGTTTAATTCACTTAAGTAGACCAGTACCACTCTGCTGTTGTGTTTGCCTTCAATGAGTAAATCAGGAGTATAAAATTTGCAGAGTGAGACAAATACATTTAATTCTAATTTAGAGAAATTCCAGAACTCAAGCATGTACTTCTACATGTTCCTAATGTAGAATTAAAGAGAACTAACAGTGTATAATTTTATTGCTGTCTACAAGTACATGCTATTTACCAGTGCAAGTTTGGACCAAAAGCAAACACAGGACTATGGAAGAACTGCCAAACTAATCTCTCCTGCAGTCCTGCAAAATTTATGATCTTTGTTAGTGTTCTACGAGTTCTTGCAAACGGGACAAATATATTTATTTTTCACTATTAAGTATTTAAATAACAGATGTACCTTAAACTATCTTTAATTCCCACAATTTCCAAAATGCTAAGTGTTAGTAAGCACATGCCCTTCTTGGAGAGGTTGCACACCATCCCTGTTTCAGCAGTATAGAAAGGCCTATCAGAATCTTCAGATAGTCAAAAGTGTAAATGATATGCAGATTTTCATGCAGATATGTCAGCTTAATGCAAGACTTTGGGATCCCAGTTCTTGTGAGGAAATTTGCACAAGCACTCACTACACATCGCTCTGCTTTGCCCTAAAGCCATGGCACGTGCCTTCCCCTCCACAGGGATTTTAAACTGGTGCTGAGTGAAAGCAGCAGGGCCATCAGCAGCACTAACAGCACTTGCAGATACACTCTCCTAACCTGCTGCTGACTTCCTTTGCCTTTTGGTATTGAAAGGATTTGAACACATTTGAACTCAAGAGCTTGGGATCTACATCAGAAAAGGCCAAGGAGCATCAAGCTGCTTGCACAGTGAGTGGGAACAGCAGAGAGGGCAGAAGTGGTGGAACCCTGGGAGAGCAAGAGGCTGCTTTGCTTTGCAGTTCAGAGTGAGTACGAGGAATATGGCATGGAATCACAGAACCACAGCATGGCTTGGGTTGGAAGGGATTTTTAAAGACCATCTCATCTACCCTCTCTGCCGTGGCCAGGGACATCTTCAACTCAGAGTCCCTCAGAGAAACTGTTAAACTAGTGAGGGACCTGGAAAGAATATTAGTAAACATCAGCAATTTATCGTTTTCTGCATCAAATAAAATCAAAGAAATTTTAAATAAAAACAATAAATAAGGTATATATTATGTGCTTCCCCTGCAGCTGCCATACTCTTCCTGCCATTTTGATAAGAAATTAAATATTAAGGAGAATGTACTTTTAGAATGACTGCATTTCTGAGGTTGAATCTCACACATTCATGAAAGCAGGATAATGCTGTAGAAAGCAAACACTGGGACATATCTCTCTCTCTTCTGTTAGCTTCTTCTGTACAGCAGTTGTTCTTGCTTAATCAAAGTATTCAAGCTAGCTTCAAGTTTTGGCAATGAACACTCAAAGCTTCCAAACATCCCATGGTTTGGTTATCTGGTTGAAAGTCAGGTCAGAGCACAATTTTACGTGTGTCACTGAACTCCAGGCTTAGGCAAATTCTGATTCACACTCTCTAAAGAAATATCAGTGCTTGAAATAGAAGTTTAACAATTTCTCTGATTATTAAAAATCATCACTTACCTTGCACTTGTTATGAACTGACTAATGTAATTCCAGGCAACTGGAACCCACTTCCCTTTGTGTGGAGAAACATTTTTAACTCCCTCGTTTAGCACTGGCAACATTGTAAGCAAAAGGACCAAATAAAGGACATTGCCAACAAAGCCTAGTTTAATTTACATATACTTGTATCTCACTTTCTCTAGCTACTGAAACAATAATCTTACCTTCTCCACGTCCTCTGTATGACTGTGGCAGCATAGTTCTTCTTCCGAAACAGCTCTTTTCTTTTTCTTTCTTTTTCTATGATCTGCATTCGGATCTCTAAAGGAATTAGTTCAATATTTGTACTTTCCCATGGAACAGAACATAACTGATCATCTGCATTCCTGGATCCAATTATGCCTGTTTTTTCCAAGTTCAAACTGTCATCAGAAGCAGAACATGTTACTGGGTTTCTTGGCACAGTCCTGGTAGATTCTGCCTCAGCAGACAATAATGAGGAGGCCTTTTTTGCTATTTCATTGTTTCCCACTTTGACAGTTTGTTCTACAGCATGCAGGCTGTCATTTCTGGTGCTTACAAACACTGTTTTGGCACTTCCTGGTCTACTAGAACCAGCTGGTGAACATCTCTTATCATTTACCTCTTTATTTCTGAGTTTCTGCTGGTGCCTTCTGCCTTTGGAAGAAGCCTCACCCAGCTTTGGGTTTCGCGCCGTTCCACCAGTACAACCAACCTCGCAGAAGAACACAGCCCTTCCTTCACCGTGGTCTCTCTTGCCAGAGGGAGGCTGACCTGGATCCCTGAGCTTTTCCCCAGTGCAGGCAGAAGCAGAAAGCCTCCTGCTCCGCCGAGCACAGGCACCCGTTGTGTCGACAGCGTGTTCCTTGTGCTTTTCTCCGTCCACTTCTGCAGCAGCTGCAACCTGATGTTTCACTTCAACTTTTGTTCCCTCGTTGGCTTTGCCACAATGGAAATGGACACAGCTTGACTTGCTTTTGATGTGTTTCCTCAATGAATCTTTAGACAGAGCAATGGAAAACAACGTTCAGTCTCTGGTCCAGCAAAACATAGTTTATGTCTCTGATTTTTTTGCTCAGTTACCTTTGAGGCACACTTGGATTCACTTAAATGAACTAAAAAATGCAAGCAGGAAGAATCAGAAGAGGACATGATTGCCTGCCACAGTAGAGTCCCAAACTCCTCCATTTGCTCAATGTTTTACAAATGGTTTTCTTTCTAACATCACATTTGAGTAAGATGCCTGAAAAGCTCCTGCTCTATCCATCTATCCTGGCACAGGATAACCCACTGAGCCAGGAAACCCAAAGCACTTGGCTTCTCAGTACTTCCCCTGACATCCTGAATGAAACTATTAAGTCCTTCCTATTTCTCCCTTGCTGCTGTGTGATCACTGCTTCTAAACACTCTGGTGAGGATGACTCGGAAGCAAGACTGGAGTGCAAAACTGAAAATTCCCCATCTTCCATCCACCTTCCATTCTGCTTGAAAATTAACAAGAGAATAAGAAAATAGACCAGAGAGGATGAAATGTAACAGACAGGATGTTACAGGGTAGGTGGGAGGGGAAAAAGAAAAGAAAGAGATCTTTCATATACTGGCATTCCAGAAAATCATCTGGCTCATCCAAAACCTGGTGAAACGATGCTACATTTGTAATGCCTTTGCAGGATACCCTTTTGACTGGATAACCAGATCAGAAAACACCCAACAACTGAACTAAATTTTCATAGCCCAAAGGGCCTAACTTTAAATTTAATTCCAATAAAATGACCAATTAAGTATAATAAAGAAGACTGATTGAAACACCTAATGAGAACTGACTACACAACTTCATGATTTGATCCTGGTTGCATCAACTTTCCTGGCATTACTTCAATAACAAAAAGAGAATGCATACCTAAAAAAAGAACAGCATTCTTTCAAAAACTGACTGTTTGGATTGAGCTAGAGGATAAATCTCATTTAAAAACGAGAGATACCATTTCTCCATTAACACTCTTCATGTGCACCACAGATATGTCAAATATCTTTAATCTTATTTTCTCCAAAGAGTGCAACTAATAGAACAATTGCCCACAGCCTGTGTTCACATACTCTAGGTATTTTTATAGACACTATACTGATGTTTTCACTACTTCACACAGAGTAAAAGGATGTGTATCTAACTCTACCCTGCTGCACAAACTGCTCAAGTTATGAAAGAATACGAAATCACAGAAAGACAAAATGGGTCCTATATAAAAAATACCCCCAAGAAGAGGACAAAGCAGATAAACAGCACAAGTAAAAAAGATCACAAACCTTGCCTGATCTTATGACCTTCGCTCTGAGGCTCTGCTGACAGGCAGCTCTCCTTTGGGGCCCCTTTGTTCTGCCCAGCTTTAGGTGAACCTCTGCTGTTTCTCCCAGGCTGGATCTGTGAAGCATTGAGGGACAGAATCCTCTTGCTCTGTGTGTCGGCTGCTTTGCTGGGTAGCTGTGGGACACTGGTGGCCTTCTCCCGCTTTGCAGGATTCTCTTGTACCCAAAACTTGTTTTGTTCCACGTTCTGCATCCCTTTCTGCAGCTTGGCTTCTTTCCTCTTACTTTCTTCCTCACGTTTCCTGCAATTATAGCCCATACCATAAGAGTTTCAAAGATTAAATCTAACTTGAACACACTCCTCTCTAGAAATCTGACGCTGCCACAACAAAACCTTGACATCTTTTTCGTGAGAAAAGGACACACATTGCACTGAAATGTCTTGGCTTGATCCAAAACAAAAACTGACTTGCAGCTACAGCCTGATGAAGGTTAAGTCCTTGTCAGCCAGCTACCCATTCAGTTTTCAGTTGTTTTAACTGATCTTAAAACACTCCCTTATTGAAAACAACAAAATTTAGGGGGTTTTATAAACATACAAAAATTAAAAGTAGGATTTTTAAAATAATCATGACACTAATAATTATGTTTGTAATTAGTAATGAGCAATGTTTTTGTGTAAGTAGTAATGCAATGCACTGTATTTGAAAAGTAAAAAGCTAACAAAAGACACAGTACCTTTGAAAATTATTTTTTCATACTTAAATGTGTCATAGTACAGACAATTATAAACCAACTTTGAATTGGATACTGGTACTAACTTGCTGCTATGTAATTGGCGGATAATAAATTTTACATAAACATTGTATGTCATATAAATGACAAATACTGAAAATACGAGATGTGAATTAAAAACTTGTGTGCACATAGTATGTCACTACAATGGTGACATTTGGATTTCCAAAATGAAATAAGTCATGCATCTCTCAATAGTGTAGCCATAAAAGAGAATTTTGGGCAAACTTAGGAAAGGTGCATGTGTTGAATGAAATTTTGCCACCTGTTTTGAAACACAGTGGGCTATCATTGCACTTTATCTTTTAAGTTCTTGTTCCTGCCAAGCAGAATAAACCAAATAGCACACAGCAATGTTACACACCCACCTCCCATTGAATTTGTTTTTGTAAATTAAGCCCTGGCTGTTGGACAAAGTGACACTTCTCCTGTTGGAACGGACAGGCGGTAAATGCCGTATCATGTAGCTGCCTGGTATTTTAACTTGCTTCCAGTGCTCCAACACAGCCTGCAGAGTGTTGCCACGTCACCTGGCAGCACAGCGTGTGACAGGTGAGTTATGCAGCACGCCAGCCCCGGTTCCTGTGAGTGGTGTCACTGCCAGCGCGTGTCACCGCAGCGCGAGCTGCCAGCGAGAAGCCCTAACTTTATCTGTCAGTGCTATCTTATCAACTGTGCTCTGCAGAAGAAGCTGATTGAACTTTGCACCTGAAAAGCTGCTAATTGATCTAAAAAAATACAGTCCTTGCAGCCTGGGATTCAGTATTCCCCCTGGCACAAAAAAAAGTGGCTGGTTTCAATTAATATTGGCATTCCACAACCGGCCTATGCAGGGATGGTGGGACTGTGTACAGTATGGATCTCCCTGCCACTACTGTGCCACTTGAGCTGATAAATCAGATCTTGCTATTCACAGAATAGTAATCTTCTATTCTTCACAAGAATAAGCAGCCCAGTACCAATATCCTCTATTCAGGGTATTAGAAAAGGAAGTGTGAGATGGGCTGTGTGGAACACAATCAAGCCAGAGTGACCTGCACTTCTCTGATGAGCAGATCAACTCAAAACAATAACTTCAGCAACATACCAATTGTAAAGTTATTGAAATGACACAGGACCAGAAACTGAGAAGAAAAAAGGGTTGTTTTTTCTTTAAAGGTCTTATCTGTGTACTATTTTTTCAGATTAAACTGAAGAAAGAATAAAGAGAAGGGATTTCAAAGCTCCCTATTCATAAAGCATAATCATAATTGTCACAGTACAGCTTAGTTGAATAATAGATTCCTGAATACATAAGAACCTCCCCTCGTGTTTTGCTTTATTTAATCAAAAATTCAGCTTGTATTACAAATGAAGGATCTCTTTGAAATTAAGATTTCCAAGTTTTACTGCTATCCAATTTGAGAGGCTAGGTTTCATGAACAAGCAAAGGAAGTAGACAAGATTCTAACTTTAGGGCTCTAAGTCATTCTCAGGAGGTTCTGGCTACTCAACAGGATCCAAATTTGGGCTCTCAAGTTAGACAGCTGCCGCTCAACAGTGGTAACAGAGCTGACAGGCCAACATTTTCCATTGTAAATGCAACACAGTTTTGTCCTGAATGGTCATATTTTGTTGCAAAAGTGAAAGAATGAAAATGAAGCCTTTAGCAGATGGAAAGGAACAGTCTCAGCCTTACACACACATTTGGGAAGAGACAGAGATGCTTTGAATTTTTGATTCTGCTAAAATGAATTCAACCTTTTCCATTCTGTTAAGAATAGAAACTTAAGTTTTTTATCTACTCACCAAAGGATATTTTAAAGGAGAGTGTTTTTAAAGTTATCCTTGCAGAAAAAAAAAAAAAAAACTTACTTAAAAAATCACAACTGAAAATAGATCTCCAGGTATGAGCCTACTACTGGTAGAGCTTCACCTGGACTAAGAGGAGTTGTATTTCATGTTGTATAAACAGCATCTCCTGCTACACAGTCTAGCATGATAATTATTTTCTGAAGGATGACACCACTGAGTCATGACATGTTCAGCTTCTGATCTACAATAATCTTTTAAACTGATAGTCCTCAATAAAAATGTTAAGACAACAGTTAATTTCTGTCCAGTATTCCTGTGTTGACTGGTCTTCCCAAATGTGTAGAGCAGTCCATTAGTTCTTACCTAACTACCTATTTTTCCCTCAGTCACTTCTCATATGTATTTTACCACCATTCAGATTTCTAATTTAGCCTTCATTGTGCTTACAATCTTCTGCATCTTGGTGCTATTTTCAAGTTCAAATTTACTTTTTAAATGAAAATACAAATTCATGATGGATTTATGTGAAATTCTCATCAATATATCTTCCAGTTTAAAGGTGAGAAATGAGAAATTTCCTTTGAGAAAGTATGAAGACTTTAGGCAAGTCTGAATGACAGATCCTGTTTCTCCATAGCCACAAAACTCTGTTATTCAGACACAAAAGAAAATTGAGTTGGTTTGTGTAATTTCTTCTGAAGTGAAAAAAACCCACACAGAACAGGTCCGTCTACTTAGCATCTCTCATGGACCAACTGTGTCTTTACTCTTCCTTTTACAGTGAGTATGTTTACAAAGGTTTATTGTGATACCTACAGATCCTTTGCCTTTCTTCTTATTTAGCACCTCAGCTTGCTTAGCTTTATCACTGTGTGTTCTTATTACTGTCAATTTTAGTAATTACATCAAATTTCCAATATGTGCTTTCCCTTTTCAGGTTGCTGAAGAGCTCATTATTTCCTCTGTTGCCACACTCCCCTATCTTTTCTCAGCATTCAGGGCTAACCACCAGTCTTTTGAAAAACCTCATAATCTACTTGTACTCTCTTGGCATGAGAACATTTTTCTTAATCTACTGAAGGCTGTTTAATTGAAGTGCTTATTTTCATGCTGTTCTTCTCTTCCTAAATATCAGGAGCTACTTACTAACTTTCATCCACTTCCCTTTAACATCCACATTCTCACTCAGTTTCCTCCAACTGGCCAAAATGAAAAACAGAAGTATGGATTCAGGAACTCATTCTGAGAAATTGAAAGGGAAGGTGAACAAATGAGGAACAAGTTTTACAGCCCTTTCAAAATTCAATATATTGGACATTAGTTTTCTCTCTTAAATATTATTTCCTTAAATACCTGGTTTCACAGGAAGTAAACCAAAATCCTCTTTTTGAAGTCTGGAAGGGATGTCAGGAAGTCATCGAGGCTAGCATGCTGCTCAAAACAGGGTCTGACTGGGTGGCTCAGCTTTTTATCCACCTTGAAAACTTTTATGGACAGAGATAATACAATCTCATTGGGCTGTTCTGCTGCTTGGTCTCAAGGGTGAAAGAATTTCTTTTTATATCCAAACAAAATCTCTTGTTTCAACTTCTGTCTCTTGTAAGTTTCCCAGAGACCAGAGACACCAACCAGACTACAGTTCCCTAGACTATTTTTTTGGCCCTTTTTGAAGCTGGGTGCAACATTTTCTTTCCTCCCATCATAGGGGACCTTCCCTGGTCTCTGTGACCTTTCAAAGACATTGGCAATTGGCCTTTTAGCGGCATCAGTTCTTTCTGTACCCTTGGATGCAGCCAGTCTGGTCCCATGGACTTGTCTCAGCTGAGTTCTCTCAAGCCATCCCTGACTTAATCCTCATTCACAGCTGGCAGTTCTCCTCCTTGAACCAATTCTCTTAGCAAAGAGGCCTGGGAGACCTTCTTCTGGAAGACTGAGGAAGAGAAGGCATGGAGTACTCCTGCCACACCTGTGTCTGCTGTCACTAAATGGACCATTCAGCAACAGGCCCACATATTCCTTGCTCAGCCTTTTATTAATGTATTACTGCATTTATTAATGTAGAAGCACAAACTCACCTTGTCACCTGTAACATCCCTTTAAAGTCTCAACTCCATTTGAGTTTTGATGTTTCTGGCACCACCTCTACATGCCCAAGCCATGCTTTTACACTCGGCCTTTGCAGTCTGTCCCAGCTTCTGCCTCCTGTAAACTGCATTTTTACATTTAAGCTTTGTCAGTGATTCCCTGCTTACCCAAATTGGTCTGCTGGTGTGTCTCTTTGCTCAGTGACATACTAGTGTGCATGTTGTTTTGGCCTTCATCAAACTTCATTTTATAAATTACAATTATTTTTTTTATATAGGACAGAACATGGGAGAATATGTTTGTACAGAAATATTTTGTAGGCTTTAAATACAATGCAGACTCATAGGAGTGATTTATCTTAATGAGACTCTCTAAAGTAATTTATTACAAAGCAAGTTTTAAATACCTACACTGAAATATTTGGGGAGGGGGGAGTGTTCAGTCTATGAGTTCATCATCATTCTGGATCCCCACATAATGCTTAGTTTTATCTGGAGACCAGATTTTTAAACATCAGTAAGGATCACAGTTTTTTGTATGCAGCAACACCCTGGCAAATTTTAGCTGTGGAATGCACAGATGGGTATGCAGAATGATGACAACATAATGTCCCCTTCAGTTTATTACAGATCATAAAATTGCAATTAAATAAAATTTGTTATGTGACAACCTGATTTGCTTGTACACTCCAATTGTACTGTAATTCTCTTTTTATGGTATTTGGTACATGGGCTTTGTTTCTATTGTTTTCAAACAAATCAACAACAGCTAAGTAAGTTTCAGAAACTACATCAGAAACTCACAAAGGAAAACTATTACAAAAATATCCCCAAATTTCCATGAGGCAATTCTTTTCCATTTAATCTTCTACATGGTGGATCAGAGATTCTTCTAAAAATTACTGTCATCACAAAGGATAAAGCTATCTCATTTGGTAAAGTCAGTTGTGACCACACAGCAATAAGCAGAGCTCTCCACATTAAAAAGAATATTTTCAAAGGCAGCTTCCTCAATGCATGGTTTTGACTTACACTGACTTCAGCAGAAAAGGCAAGCAGTAGGAGAGCTACAGGTTACAGCTTCAGGATGTAGAGATGTGAGCAAGAGATGAATTATCTGATATTTCTAGCTTTGGTTCCTCCTGGGGAATAACACTTGATATAGAGTGGCAGCAATCAAACCCAGTGAAGGTCCAACTGGCCTGTTATGCAGAACATCAAACAACCAAATTTGATAGAGAGTGGAGTGCAGCTGAATTTGTCTGTGGTACACAGATGCAACACAAATACCTCTAGGTGCAATCATTATGTTGTTTGGTTTTTTCGTATGATCTATTTTTATCAAAATAATACTATCAAAACATGAAGAGATCTTTTCAGACTGCTATGTTTTTTCACTTCTGAATCAGATTTCTTCAAGAGAAACCAGTTGCTAATTTCATACTAAGAATCTTGAGGATAAACCCCAAACAAGCAAAATGTTTTGATAATCATTTATGTTCCTTCTGATTTTAGAATTTCACCACTGTGCTACCATTACCACATTTAAATTGGGTTGAAATTCAGCCAGAACTTAGACATCTTTCTGATAATTATTTAAATTGTATACATTAGTTATTTGTAATCCAATATAACCACTTCATAGGAACTCTCAAATTCAAGACCAGAAAATATAAGTGCAGAGAATGATAGTGCCCAGAATGAAGTTGCAGATAGAATCCAGGAGTTCAGGCTGCTAGAGAAACATTAAGTTAAGCCTTACTAAACCAGGCTTTCCCTGGTTTGTTTTTCATTTTTTTTCTCTGCTACTTATTAATTTCTTTTCAAAACTGATATCAAGACTTGACAGGTCAATAATTATTTCCATCACCTTCACGTGATAAATATTTCCCAAGCCATTTTATCATCATACAGAAGATCCATGGATGCTAACATGCTATTTTCTCAGCTTTTGGTATTTTGCCTTGTTATTTTATATTTATTTTATATTATATAAAGTTTGCTATTTAAACTGGGGTTATATGGAAAATAACTTCCATCTGTCTGTAGTTACATGGAAGTTACATGCTTCCTTCAGTTTCATGAATTTTACTAAGAGGAACAAAACCTGATGAGCAACAGAAAAAATCATACACTGATAAATACAAACTAACAACAAATGTCTATTTGCTGGAGTAGATTTCAAGTCTCAGACTTACTTGGCAGCAGCATCTTTTCTCAGCTGTTCATGTTTCATTAAAAGATTCTTCCTCTCTTGAAAAGCCTTTCTAACTTTATATCCTTTGTAGACAGCCTGAATTTTGAAGGCAGCAATATCCTGAATGGCAGCTATGGACAGAGCCCCATGTTCTAGCATGAACTGAATCACCTCATGGTGTTCACCAAGCAAGGCATAATCAAGTGGAGTATATCTAAAAAAAAAAAAAACAAAACCAAAATAAAACCACAACAATTATTGCTCTAGAACTCTAGTTATAATGTGCATTTACTTGACCCTCTTTTCATAATAAGGCAAATTCTAGTATGAAGACAGATTAAACACTGTTTAAGTAGGCTGTTTTTTCTCATCTTTTTAAGTATTAATTTCCTACCTTGTTCATTCTACACACTGTGTTTATGTTTAAAACTTATTTTTGCCTCCTAATATGGAAGGTGGGGGAGAAGGGGACCAGACCACATGAAGTGTTTGGACAAAATGTCCCAAAGCCCCATCCACAGCATTAACTGTGGCAGGCAGGCAGTCTTTAAAAGGTATTATTGAGATTTTCATATAGAAATATAAAGAAAAAGTAGGTTAAAATATTTTTGTGCTATTTCCATATGAATTTCAGTTCTAGAGACCTACTGTCAAACCTGGCTTAGCTTCTGTAACATCGACTGAGGACAGTATGACTGACCAAGCAGCAGGATTAGATCAGTAGCAGAAGATAATAACATTTTTTGAGGTACTAGGAAGACTTAAGTCTGTTTTCAAATGGACACAGGTATTCAAAATATTAAATTGCTTTGGGTTTTAATGGTGTCAAAGACACCTAAGCCTTTTTCAAAATAATTCCCAAATTTCCCACTGTCAACATGGGAGCAAAATTTACATATCTCCCTCACAAACACTGAAACTTCAGGCAAAGACATTTAGGGGCTGAAAATTATCAGTCACAAACCATAATCAAGACCATATCACATAAGACCATCCAATAACAAATGTCAATGCATGTGATTGTGAAAAGTGGGGCTGTTGTTGATGGTAACTGGCTGGGACGCAGTGCTGGTGAGCAAAGAACAACAGACAGAAAGCACAATTGGACCTGCCACACAGCGATGGCTTGATGGAAGGGCAAACAGTGTCTGAACTGAGGTGTCTGCAGGAATAAAGACAATGACATAACATGAAAATTTGGATGTCAAGGTGTGCTGCTGATAGCATTCAAAGAGATACAGACTTTTGATAACCAAGAAATGGGAACTTCAGCAGGAATGTTAATTTCAGAAAAAGACATTTTTAAAGTATTCCTAATTATAACATTTTAAAGACACAAAAGATACTAAAGTAAACTTTATGCTATATCATGTATCTACCAAGACAATGTATTCTATTGCAGATCTCAGTCACGAAGATCCATATTTTTAAATGTGGATTCTTTAACTCCATCAGAGCTACATTTGAAAGTAAAAAATCACTTAAATCAAATCTGAAGAGGGTTTTGTATGACTGGACACTTACTTACACTCCTCTGTTCTGTTAGTTCAAAGCTTGATGTAAATTTTCTTTTCCCTTGGTTCTCTCTAAAGCAGATAGCTTTTAAATCAAGCTGGCTTTACAGGGAAACACATGAAGACATCAGCTATCAGCTGTTATAGGTAATTTAACATGAAGGTGGTCAAGCAGCAGCTTGATGCACTCAGGACATTAAGTTGGATTACAAAATAAATTTGGAAGGAACAACAAACCAAACACCCTCCAGACTAGCACTTGATCACATATTTGGCAAGCAAGTGGGCAGTTTAAAATCCTAGATGAAATCTCAGCTCTATCTTTTCACTAATCTTTTAGTTATAACCACTATGTTTGAATTTTTAACTGGTATTTCCTATTACACTCTAAGAAAGTAAAGAAGGAATATGTGAAAATATTCCTATAGGAATATTTGAAAAAAAAAGTCACTATGTAGTGAAATTGTTACTGATTAAAAACCAATTTCATCCAATTACAGATGAACCATATCCATGAGGTTATTTATCCTCCCTCTTACAACACTCAACTTGATTTTCCACTTTCCAAACTTTCAATCCATTAACAATAAAACAAAATTTCTAGATATTTTTAAGATGCAACTGTGCAATTTTTATATGTGTTTTAAGAGAATTATATTTAAAGACTGATCTATCTAGAAATACTGGGGATGTCTTTTGTTCTGCACATGCACTAGTGCTTATCAGCAGACATTTGGAATACTTCTAGTCATATTTTGAGTCATCTGGATTTATACATCAGAACATACATTAATCCCAGAAGGGAAACAAAAATATGTACTATCTGAATGGCTGTGGTGAACCACAGCTAAGGCATTTTCTACACATTTGAGCACCATTAGTACATTTCTACAAAGTAAGGATAATAGCAGTCTCCTTTCTGGCAAAATAGAAGCTTTTAATCTCACTTATTAAAAGCAATTTAATTTAAACTGTTTATTCAATTTTCTATCAAAAATTACTGAAGGGAGCCTTGACACTACTTAATTAGGTACTAGCTATACTTTCATTTGTGTTTCTCAAGAAAAAATAAAGAACAGAAAGGAAGAGATATCTGAGTGGTTTAGAGTAGAGAACAAAAGAGAAATGATTGGGAAGAAAGCAATTGAAAACTGGGGTTAAGTACACAAGTCTCAAATTTAGCATTGAAATATGGGGTTGCAAACCCCTTAAGTTATTTAAAATGTTGAAATATTCAAATTTTTATGGCATGCTGTTCATAATCTTATAATTGTGAGGAGGTCATCTACTTTTAGAAGAGGCATTATAAATTTCTGCTAATAGTAATTATCTTCATGGTCAGGTGACTAATTTGAACTTCACAACCCAAATCACTTTTAAAAAACTATTATTTATATGTCAGTGAAAGACAAAGAAAAGAGATGCAAATGTGCTGTCTCTTTATGATTATAGGGAACTTTTTTCTTAAACCCAGGCCTTTAGAATACAGGTAACCACCAGGTAATTTGTAATCACGGTTTTAAAACATAATGTTACATTTCTCCCATTTTCTTTCTTCTTGCTGGATTTGTATCAAATATAAAAGTTCCAGTCTACTCCAACAGCAGCAGAATTGCCTTTTCATCCTTTGTCCATGCATATCTGCTATCAACTCCATATAAATGAGAAAGATCTTTAATATTTCAAACAAGACTAGTGTGAGTTAATACTTCCATGAGTTTATGGTTCAGAAGTACAAACAGCTGAAGTTGCAATGTCTTAGTTAAGGACTAGAACTTTCACACCAGAAAAGCTGCTTAGGCTGAAGCCCAAGATTCCAGCACTCCTCTGAGACACAAGATGTGGATTCTCTTGCAGCACCTGAACATTTAACATTTAAATCCGAGGTAGCACTTTGGCTCAGTTACAAAACACCACCTTCAGACAAGCAATACCTCTCCTCGCTGTTCTCCATGTGATTGGGGAAAGCATCAAAGCCGAGCAGCAGCTTTATAGCATCAAGGTAGCCATTGTTACAGAGCCAGTGCAGGGCAGTTCTGCCCTGTAAAACAATAGAACACAACAAAAATAAGCATTACCCCCAAACTCTACCACGCCACAATAAAAGTCATAAATCACGGTGTGATTCAATGCTTTTCTGGACATGAAGAACAAACTGGCTCTTCTAAACAAACTTCCTCATTAAAATAAGAAGAACACAACACTTAAAAATGAATTTATTTTTTTTAACAAGATTTCAACACCAGTGCTTTTCCACCTAAAAGAGCTGAAAAGCAAAATTAGAAGACCAAGAGTTCATTGCAAAAGATATACAGCATGCTCTGTAGGACTCATAATGAAAACCACGTTCCCATTACCTGGAATCATCTATGCCCTGCAACAAATAGCTCCAGAAAATTTCAACAAATTGGGTGAAGCTCTTTTGACTGATGAGGTTCTACCGACTTCTGAGAAATTATGTCATGTAACAAAGAAATCTGTTATAGGTTGCACAATTATTCTGGCTCCTACTTTTAATTACTGCCCGAATAAATGACACAAAACAAAATATAAACCAATCTGTGGTTTGCTGGGGCTTTTTTCTTTCCCACCTGGAAGAGTGATACATATGTGGGCACTTAATGTGGAAAAGTAAGGGAAGCAGTTATTGTGCAATCTCACTTGCAGTACCTTATTTTCTTACTTGCTCTATTTCTGTGCTGGAAGAACACACTACAGACTATAAAATCACATTGCCATGTCAGCTGTTAATAATGAATGATAGAAATTAAGAAATCAGATAATTAATATGACTCATCATATGATCACACTTTGATAAGGAAAAAGCAAAAGTGATCTGGAAAAATAGGAATCTTCAATTCCTGCTGCATATTAAAATACTAGATTTCATTCAAGATTTTAGAATGGAAGGCACAGGCAAAATGATGTCAGGATGCTCTTCCTTTTGTGACAAACAGCAACAAAGATGCTTCCATGTCCTGGAAAAGAGAATGACCTTGAACAAAAGGAAGATGTTTTGATTCATGGTTATTCTAAAGTTAATTATATACCTCAGTGAAGAACAACAACATACCTCTTTATCCTGAATATTTGGATCTGCATTGTTTTCCAGCAACACTACCATGCAGTTAATGTAACCTCCATAAGCAGCACACTGCAGAGGTGTTCTACCTGCATAATCTTGCACATTAGGGTTGATTTTATTTTCTATCAGGATTTGGCACACGTCAGCATTTCCTCCCAGGGCTGCCCAGTGAAGGGGGGAATGGCCGTCTTGGTCAACCAAATCTACTCTTGCTCCTCCTGTAATGACAAATACATTTCTGGGCACAAAGAGAAAATTCCACGGAATGCTAAGAAAAGAGTAAGTTTGTTTTCAACTAGAACTTATTTGGTAAACTGACAATTCAGTGAAGTATCTTGGAAAGCAACTTCAGTTTTGTTACTCAAATCCTAAAACTTAAAATTAATTGGGAATGAAATAGTTTCAAAGAGTTTCAAATCTTCTGACTATCCTCTAAGTTGCTTTAGAATATCCAGGCTTATCAAATGCCCATAGAAAACCTATTTTATTTGTTTCTGGCCTATGAATTTTCAGTAGGACTTCTCTTCCTTAACAACAAAATAACTTCTAAAAATTAGATCTCAGATTAAATGTCTTTTTATATCTCTAAAGCAGACAAGGGAAAATATTCACAATGAAAGAATAACTTATAAAATAAGCTGTTTTTCAAATTCAAGCATGCTAAGACTCTTTTATGCAGAAAATTAATTTCTCTATATGTTCTTGCAAGACATAAAAATTCTGTATAAAACTCCACAAATATAAGAACTTGAACCAACCAGCAACAATGACTCTCTATATTATAAAATATTTAATTAAACATAACTCAGATTCTGATAGCAAAGCTTCTTGCAGCTACAAAAGTTAAATGGCACAGGGAGTGAAAGGAAGAGCTTAACAGGAGGTTAAAATATGCCCAGCAGATCACGGAGGGAAGAACACTTTTCAGTAAGAAAGGCTGGTTGATGGAAAACTTGCAAAATTTAGCCAGGATACTTCATCTTTTCCTAAGTGGGGTAATGTCTCAAGTAGGAGGGAGATGTTTCTGGGAAGCCAAAATGACAGAATTTTGCATCTAAGATGCCACTGTTCTTGCACTGTACTTCTTACCCTTCAGCAGATATTTTACAATTATCTAACACTTTGAATTTTGTTAAATCCTGTTTCTGCCTACAAACAATATACTGCTTTTAAAAGCCAACAAATATTAATGATGTAGGACTTTTGATAGCTATCTACATTAAAAAATAAAGTTTCACTTAAAAAGTCTCCAAAGAACCCTAAAAAAGGTTTCTCACAAAAGTGAATAGCTTCATTTGGTCTTACTTACCAGAGGGGAAAAAAACCCCAAACAAAAAACAAAAGAAAGAAAAGACAGGGGAAGAGTTGGTTTCAGAGATTAGAATGTACTTGCAAAGGCTTAAGCAGAAATGAGCTGTGAAAAGAACAATCCCAGTTTTGAAAGTTTTGTATTTAACACTTCTAGCCATTTTGCACAATATAATAATAGTAATAATAATAGTAATAATATTTTAGATTCACTATTTCACAAGGGAAACTTGCAGACAAAACCTGTTTTAGGGAAGCAACTTCCTACTTCACCTCTTGCTCAGCTGTTTATTTCCCATTCCCATAGGAAGCAGCACCAGAACTCTGAACAGGTTTGTGAAAGTCCTAAGAGCTGACCTTTAATGAGTGTTTGAATCACTTCCTTGTGTCCCATCTCACAGGCTCGGAAAAGTGGGGTGTGCTTCATGACATCCAGAGCATCTACCTGTGCTTTATGCTCCAGCAGCAGTTTCACTGTGCTGACGTGGCCAGAAAGGGCAGCAGCGTGTAATGCTGGAAGAACAAAGTAATAGGAAAAAGAAACCACAGTGCCATGAGCTTTAGAGTTTCACAATTAAAACAGTCAAAATAAAAATTAATTACAATTATTTTGGTGAAAAAAGTACTTTTCAACTACAAGAAACTGAAGAATCCTAACAAGTGACAATGTAACAACATTTTCTTGCCATACAAACAAGAAGCAGAAAAACTCTCAGCCCTGAAACGTTTCTAACTTGCACAAATAGAAATTTTACGTTTAACACCACCAAGACTGGCTTATAATGAGGATTTGTGGAAGAATAGCAGCTTCTGATTAAGAGAACCTAACATGATTTACTTCTCTCTCTTTTTTGTGGCATTTCTGAGATTGCTCATCACCAGTGAAAAAAAGCTTTCATTATTCCTTCAACGTTTTCCTGAAAATTACTTTTTTTTCTTTCAAATAAGCAAACTTGTCTCAACTAAAACTAACTTCAGATAACTACCCAGCTGTTCCTGCTCCTCCCTGACCCCCCTTTTTTGTTTCAGAATTACCTGGAGAAAATTTTACACAAAATTATGTAGCAAGACCATCATATCTTGCATAGTATCTCCACCTCCCTGTTTTCTTCAAGAATAAAGAAAAATATTACAGAAGTACCAGATGCTGCTACTTCAGATACTTCAGAACTCAGGTAAAAATGTGGTGCCCTGTAACTGGAGTTGCTATTGCCTAATGCAGCATCCTGCAGGCACTGTCAGCCAGAGCTGAGGATGACCAGTTCATGGCTCTTTCTGAAGAAAAGGAGAACTGCACACAGCAATGAGATTTCAAACTAATGGAGGACACATGTACTGGTGATATCACTTACAGTTTGATTTCAATATGCTTTGGATTATTCAGCAGTCAAATCAGACAATCTACTTTCTAGTACTGCCTTGAATGTGGAATATTTCGCAGACAACAATATCAAAATAATTTAGAATAAAACCACAAAACAATGCAGCTCATAAATGTGCATTTAATAAAGTGAATTCATATTTCCCCATGAAATTTCAGAAATATTCATGCCTGGTGAGAACTGAATCATGCCAGCAAAATGTGGGGCTGTAAACACTACCCACATGTCCCTATTTGTTTAATGTTAAAACAGGGTCAGGATCCAGCAGAGGCATTGCACAGAAATGCACACCACAAAGGCCAGCATTAGAAGGAGCAGCTTCTTGAACCACAGCCAGAATATAAACCCAGTATTTTTGTATTTGCCAGCTACTGTTTACAACCAGTACCAGCTTATGAGACAGTAACCCAGCACAACCTGTTACACAGGCCCCACTGAAATGCTCAGGTTGCTCATGTTGTCATTGACCCGAATCCAGCTGGTGCACGCTGCCTTAAAACACAGTCACAAAATAAGCGATAGTTACATTGTGACACAGACAAAGCACCGGGGGCAGAGCCAGAGACACTCTGAGAGGTGAGAATTGCGATCATGCCTTTGAGAGGACACTGATTTAGGTTTAAGTGCAGCAGCCTAAAAGCGCAGCGGAGCTCACCGCGCTGGGGAGAAGCCGTCCCGTCTGCGAGCGGGCGGCTACCAGCGGGACACCGAGGAGATCCCTGGCCGCTTCCTACATTCGGATGGGCCCGGTTTTCGTGGTCTGACCTCGGAGTAAACTCTAGGTTCTGGTTTTTGTCCTGAATCCCTAATGAAACCAAAGGCAATAAACCACTCCAGCAGATGACACATGGGGTGTGTGTAACAATACAATAGAAAAAGAGCTGCTGTGTCAGCTTGGCCGGTTCTTCCCCCCTATCACTCATTCTGACGCAGGCATCTTGTTTCGCACTTTGTGCTCAATATTTTCTTGTAAGCCAAATTTTCTGTGATGGAGTCACGGTGACTGAAGAGATTCTTCAGCCAGCTGGTCACAATGGGCCCTTTGTTCAGCCGACAGACAGAGCCCTCTCCATTGTGCGCAGTGACGGCAGAGCTATAAAGCTGCCCCTGTAGTGCTCTTGCAGCGCTGATCTCTGAGAGGAGGGAAATTCCTTTCCCTTGGTGTCATTCTCCTACACAATGCCGAGAGCCTCGATGTTCTAGCGGAGCTCAATGGAGAGCTTGCTCTTTTTAAGTAAATGCAAAAGGCTGCGTTAACGCAACCTTACAGCCGAGCTGAACTGAGCCAGCACACAAAAGTCAGAAAAACACAGCCTTGAACTCTGCTCAGCAACTGTATCCCAGGCACGGAGGCATGCGCGCTATTTTCTATTAGCGCATAGTTCCCCGTCCGAATGCAACACTGCTTCTCCCTCACGAAAACTTGGGAATGATTAAGAACCTTTGGGGGGAAAAAAATAAAAATATCAGAGAGTGATTTAATGGTGGGCTTCCTTTTATGTTGAGAGCTCCCTACAATAAAGCCCGTGCTACCGCACCCGCTGGCACAATGGCGCAGCTCAGGCTGCCCGACAGCAGCGCTCCCCACTTGGAGACTATTCGTGTGCTCCTCACAACGGCACTTGCAGGCAAATGGAAAATCCATCCATTTCCTTGGATTAAAAGCCCCACAACGAAATCGAGACTAAGAGGTGATTACATATCACTGCTATGAAAGGTTTAAGACTGAAAGATAACAAACCCAACCACCTGAATTATTCAAGCGTGAAATCCACACCTGAGTAATTTCAGAAACACGGTCTGTGATTACCGATTATTGCCTGCGAAGAGAAAAACCCTTTGTGAGGAGGTTTGCACAGTAACTACAACACTGCTGCACCTTTAGGTCTGAAACAAATACTGAGGGGTACTTAAAAGGGAATTGTTAGGAAGTAGCAAATGTAGGTGAGACCGGTAAAAGACGAAACAAGACTAAAATAGTAGAATTTATAGTTTGTGAAGTCACCAGACATGAAGACTGAGATTTTATTTGTTGCACTATTTCTTAAACTCAAAAATTTCAAACTATCACAACTTGGAAAGACTGATTTATTTTATGTGTGCTAAATTGTAAGAAAAACAAGAATTTGGATATTTAATTAGAATTTTAACTGTATTATGAATTTTGCTAAGATCCAGCATACCACCAAGGAAATTTTAAAATTTCAGTTTCTAATATGACAATAATATTGATGCAAACTATGTTTCAAATCCTGAACCACACAACCCTGACATAGCATTTATTTACCATTCGTATGTTATTCAAAGTGCACTCTGAAAACAGAAAAACTGTTAAATTCATAATTCTGTTTCTTGATTGGGATAAATCTACACTGCAAGTTTCCTAAATCTAAGCTTGCAGTTTAGCCTAGTTTGCATGTGTGCACAGCCAAAAGATAATGCTTGAGTAAACTGTAAAACAAATACTTCAAAATTTATATAAACAAACATTGCAATACACATTCTTGTTTATTTAAAAAACATAATTTCAGGAGAAATGCCCACTCTCGTATTATTCATGAGTGTGTTGTCTATCAGCTTAGCTATCATTTTACTCCTTGTTATACATAGATATATATATATTTGCACTTCTATTCTGTGACCTAGCTGTATGTGGCACTGGGTAGTGTTTGATCTCCATACACACAGCTTACCCTTAAGACCTGCTATCAAACCCCTCAAAAATTTACACCAAATATATCCACATGCTCCTGTTTTTTCATTCAGATGCCATCAGCATACTATACAACCCAAATGCTTTTCCTGCATTTCCAACTCTCTTAAATACATAAACACTTCAACACCTGTCTCTCACACCTGTCAGAACTGTTATTTTGTTTTTGTTGAAAGCACTACATAGGCACAATATTTCTACAAAAATTCTTTTTTTTTCCCTTAAAGGAGGTAACTTCATCGTTGCTACAGGAAATTTTGAATTTCCTTACTTACAGTAGCTTGAATCCTGAAACACTCAGGATAAGTGTCACCTACTTATCTTTTGTTTCAGGTAGATAACAGGAAGATAAACTTGGGGAATAGCAAGTTTGGCATCTTTTTTGGACAGTAGAAGTGCAGTAGCTCTAATCTTTATTTCACTATCTTTACAAATAACTGTGGAACAATTTTCATTATGATAATTTAGCTGCTTCAGTGGTAAGTTTGGTCTACATTGTTTCAAAGTACTTATGTACTGTCAAATACATTTTTGAACAGGCATTTTCAGGAAGAGCTTTTAATGTGACTGTATTTCATTTTATTCTTCAAAATACAGAACAGTTCTCCCTTTCCCAGGATTACAGAACTAACTAAATAGCATTGCAGTACCTTTCTTCTTGCTAGATTTCAAATGAACTGTTCCAATCTGTGCAGAAAAAGTTGGTTTCTTCCCTCAATAAGGCAAAGAATCGACTCACATATAATTAAACTAATGCAGAAATGTTTTCAGGATAAAAGTACACATTCAGAAAAAGATTAATATAGCTTCTTACAGTGTTTTTATTTGGTGGAAATCACAATGATTGGAAAGATCCAGTGGCTCTTTACTGTAAAGCATCTTACCTGTGCCGGCATATTTGTCTGTCATATTGATGTCAATATCCAATTTCAAAGCCAGCATAGTCCTAATGACATCATCACTGCCTTTGCCAGCTGCCCACATGAAGGATGTTCTTCCCTCAAGATCTGAGTCATCTTTTACAGAAGGGTGTTTCAAAAATACTTCAACTGTTTCCTGAAAAGACATACTGTTGAAATTACCATTAAAAGGAATCTGCAACAACAAGAAACTATTGTCTCATGTAGCTGTTTACGATGCAAATCAAAGCTTCATTTTTCCTTTTTATGTTTATAAAGAGTAATAGCTCAAGAGGAGCAGTGTATGTTCTGCCATGCCTTTTCCCTTGCCAGTGATCATAGTGCATTCTTAACTATGAGTTTAACACTGTCACTTATTTGACACTTTTTAGTGTCAAACACGATGTTTCCTTCACATGTAAGCAAAAGACACTGTAGTCTCTGTGAAGAAAGCAATGGGGAAAATATTATAGGTTTATCAAAATATGGCTGTAAGACTGTGGTGAAAAAAATCACAGAATCAGTTAGGTTGTGTCGGATCCTGGCCTTGTTATCAGGACCAACACGGGGAATTTTGTCCATGATGGTACCGCAGGCAGGAAAAGCAAAGAAACTGTATTCTTGAATTCTTTGTTGCTTATTTTATCTTACCTGCATTACAGCTAGCAAAGCAGCAGGTGCAAGCTAAAGCTATGAAGAGAGAGCATAGAAAAATGAGAGTGATGGTTCCTCATTCCCCGAGCCCTTTTTATACTAAATCTAACATAACTTATTGTTCATAGGTTTAAACCAATGTCCATGTAACAAATCTATTCTATAGTAACACCGGAATTACTGTAGAATTTAGCCAATAATTTTACAGCAGAGTATGCATTATGGGAAGAAGAAGGAAAGAGGGAATTTTAACTGCGTCACACCACCATTTTATCTCTTACCAACTTACTATAATAACAATCCCAAAAACCGTCACCTTTTCACCCTGTGAGAACTTATATGCCATTTCTATGTCCTAACTCAGACTTTAGTAGATTGCAACGTCTCTGGAAGTGTTGGGAGCTTATTGCAGAGCTTTGGATCATAAAAGTAACTGTACAGGGGGGTATAATTTATCCCTGAGGGCTTTACAGCTGACTTAGGGTCAGCTTTTGCAGATGGCTCAGGACCAGGTTCAACAGGTGACTCAGGATGAGGTTGAGAGCTGCTCACCTCCTGATCCCCAATATCTGGTTTTACATCAGGTATATCAGGTAAAGAAATATTCTCCACCTCCTGGCCTCCAACAGGTTGGAAAAAACCCTATGAGATCAAGTCCAACCTGTGACCCAACACCTCCGTGTCAGCCATACCATGGCACAAAGTGCCATGTCCCCTCTTTCCTTAAACACCTCCAGGGACCGTGACCCCATTACCTCCCTGGGCAGCCCATTCCAACATCCCATCAGACTTCCTGTAAAGAAATTCCTTCTAATGTCCAGCCTGAACCCACCCTGAAAATACTGTTCTTTCAAAATATTTTCCCAACATAGTTTTTTCTCTCCAGTTATAAATACAACTGTGCATGCAAATATTTTACTTTGCCAATCCCAAATATTTTGAACATTAAAAAAAAAAATGTGTCAACACTGATATATTTCCTAATGTTTAATAACATCAACAGGTTACTAATTACTGAAATACTATAAATCAGAAAACATCAGGGAAATCTTTACACCTGAGTCCAGTCTTTCCACTGTAACTGTTACACTCAAATCTCTACTTAAAGCAAAAAATAATTATTTCTTCAAATGCTGTGTTTTTCTTAAGCTGTCAGCAAACAGGTCCACCTGTTTCACCTGCTGCTAGATTCCTAATGAGTCACCCAGGAAAGAGAGAAAATCACAACTATTAGAAAAAGAATAAAGGGAAGATTTTCCCTTTTTTATCTAATGCCTTAAAAGGCTGTGTATGTAACAGCTGGGAAACATCTCATATGAGTCACTGGTAGGCTAGCAAATAAAAATCTGAAAAAAACCCCAGGTTTAATTATTTTATTTTATATTTTTATTTTATTATTAACACTATTTTAGCCTTTCCTCAGTGTGACCCCACACTAGCTCTATCACTGCTCTGGGTAGGACAGGAATTTCTTGGCTATAATGAAAAAAATTCTTTTAATCATGAAGGTGTTTGCCTAAGTACCATTGATTAATTTGGATTTGTTTTTTCAATATTACTTACTATTTCATCCCTTTAAAGAGATGAGAAATTTCTCATTTTTGTTATGCTACTGATCTAAGAGCCTTGAAGCTTTATGAATTTAAGTCTGAACTATCAGTTTATTGTGAAAAAGTCCAGCCAGAAGCAAGGAGAGTTGGAAGCACAAAGCTTTCCACACGAACCCAGCATGAGTTTATAGCTCTGTGGGCTCACACAACAACCACCAACACCTCAGATACAAACAGCTTCTCATCAGGCCAGAAACTCAGCACCCTCCCAGGGCTCTGCACTGCTGGGAATCCTGCAAAGTGAAAAGCACTGCAAAGGCTGCACTTCTTCAGTACTGAGGTACACATTCTAAAAAATACAAATATTTTATTTTTCCATTAAGTTTTGGCAAAGCAACGCTTCTTTCAATGACTCTTTCTTTTTTACAGCTTTTAATTGGAAAAGGTAGAAGAAAATCCCACAGTGCTATAAGCATTATTTCCCAAAATGAAGATACCACAACTTGAAAACAAAACAAAATTAAATTACACCAGGATGATTAACAAATCAGAAAACAGAAGTATCAATCAGTTTAATTCTACATGTATTTTGTTATGAAAGATCACATGTATTCTAACTCTACTTAAAAAAGTGGAGGAAACAACATAAAAAACCAGCAAACTGAAAAATAACAGTAAAGGAGAGAGCTAATCCTGGAACATTTAATTATGTGCTATCAGGAAACTCTGAAAAATACTACATATTATATTTGAATATTTAAAAATTAGGTGGAGGTATCCACATTTCATTTACAAGATCAATCTATATATAGAAGGAAAGTACATTGTTTTGGATACCACTGGAAAAATTCAGAGAAAAAAAAAAAAAACCAAACAAACTAGCCCTGCATACTAAAATCCATATGAAGACAGCATCTTAGCCCAGTTGGTGAGAGCATGGTATTAATAACATCTGGGTTCAATCCCTGTTTGGGCCATTTACTTAAGAGCTGGACTTGATGATCTTTGTGGGTCCCTTCCCACCGAGAATATTCTGTGATCTAGAAATAAAGATTCTCTGATCTTCCTTCACATATGAAGTTCAAAAATTTAAATAGAGATATCTCTTTGGACCTCTGATGGGATGCCCAAGACATCTAAATTTAGGTGGTTATATTAGGTAACTTTTCTTCTTCTAGAACTTTTCCTGCCTATAGTAAGTGGGGATCAGTTAGTCTCAGGGAACAAATTCTTCAGACAAATTTAGTGCTGGCTAAATCTCTTCAGTCATTAAAAAACCCCCATATGTCACATTATAGGAAGTAAACCACAGAAGAACAGAGCAAAGCACAAGATATCACAGCAAATAAAACTGAAAGCCATGCCAACAGAGTAAACACAGAAGAACAAAGTTTCTTCTGATAGGGACTAAGAAACATCACATTTTAACTGAGAAACAGACCACACCTATCCAAAGCTGAGCAGACTGAATAGAACAACCACGTGGGTCTCAAACCACGAGTACAGAGATGCTGCTGCCAGAACAAACACGGATGTATCTCTATTCTGCTGTCTGACCATGTGTATGGAATGCAGTGGTGGGAATTACTCAATGACATGCATGTAAAGGAGGAAAAGAGCTAATAGTGGTGCTCAGAAACAACTGGACTGCTGAAAACAGACTCCAGACATAATGTAGGTAGGGGATCCTGAATACACCACCAGCTAACAGAGACTTGCAGATCTGAATGAAATTCTCCTGTGTGTCTTCATGTAAGATGGGAAACAGTACATTCCTTGTAAGAACACAAGATTACAAAAGAATGTCTGATTTCACCACATACTTTATTTCCCCTTAAAACATAGATGATATCACAGTTTGGCTGGCTGATGGGATCAAAAGGCAGCAACATAATGAAGATGTTTCATTCAACGGAATCAAGCTCAGGGAAAGAAAGCCAGTATGAAAAATCCTTTTAGGAATACATCAATATAGAAAAGAAAAAAAGCAAGATAAAAGAATGTGGAGATAACCACCAGATGGTATCCAAAAACTTTCTTTTTTCTACAAGTCTAACTCAAATATTAAAGAAAATACTTTTACAATACAAATATTTTAGATGTGTGAGTTAGGCCCTAATTGTACACAGCCTATAATGGACAAAAACCACCATCAATAAAAAATTCTCCAAAAAACTGAAGACTATACAGAGACATATGTTTCAACAGAAGTCTGAATTTAAAAAATATCTGGATGATCCTACTAGTGCCACCTTCAAAAATACCCCACCAAACCCCCAAAATTCACTCTCACAAGGAAGCAAAGACATTGGTCAGTTCTCTCTTTCAATAGTACTTCTAGATTTGTTAACTCGAATTGTTCTCAGGGGCACTAAAATTTTCCTTTTTTATTTTCCTTGTTAACAAGTAGGTACACAGGAAAGACCCAAATTATTCTCCCTGCTAAGACAATGTTGCAATGTGGACTACATAACTACTACATTAATTAGGCACTGAATAACCCTTTCTGTAAAGGGAGGGTATGAAAACTATGAGAGCCAGAGGAGCTTAAAAAAAGCTTTCTTAATTTCCAGTGCTTGAGAACTACTTCTGCAACATCTGTGACCAGCAATCACTGAAGTGCTGAGTTCTATACTTGACTCTACTGTATCAGATCTTGCTCTGGGAAAAAAAAATTACTTATTATACCAAAGTGTAAGAATTAAGATGTCTGAGAAACCAACGTTCTTTGTTGTCTGAGTTTAAAAAAACATTAAAGAATTTTAAAAATATAGTGTTCCTGAAGAATTATGACAAAAGGCACTCGACTCTTTAGCCAAGCTTCATGAGACAGCAGTTCATTCATAATGCCAAATATTCATAAATTAATCACCTTCTTGAATGCAAAGACTGGTTTGACTGGTCCTGCAGCAGCTGTGCAAATACTCCTACAGGTCGTCTTACTCTAGATACCTTATAACTGCTTAGACTTCATTATAATGAGCCCTAAAACCTGAAATAGTAGGTGTCATTTTGCTTTCTGGTGAAGTACCCAAATGACTATTGTGTGTTCTGATGCAAACATACAGCTCAAAGGGCCTTTCTTTGCACAGGAAGTTAATGTTTTTAAATCTATTTTTTAATACTTTGAAATTACCCACATTTGTATCACATAACATAGGAAAGCTGTGAATTAACTCATGCCAACAACACTGTGTTTATATGATTTCAAAACTAACTCAAACACTGCTAAACTATAAAGATTTCAGCAAAATATATTCACTTCACATTTAGGGTATGTTCTACTTACAGCAAAGTTGCTCTGTGCTGCATAATGTAGGGGTGTTGCCCCTTGACTGTCAGATGGGATTGTTCCAAATTTATTTCTTTCTAGTAAGAGATGAACAATCTGTGCATGACCTGGAAAAAAAATATAACAAAACCAAATTTTTATCAAATCCTAAAGTCAATAAAAAGCTTAGTTTAAAAAAAGGAAAAAACCCTAAACTCAAATATAACAGAAGAAAATGAACAGACTCTAACAAATTAGTAATTGTGTGATAGCCATGATAGTCGAAATGTAAGAGAGAAACATAAGACTCGATGCTTGAACTATCAAGTTTGGCAAAGTACATTGGCATGTACTTTCTTCCCAATAGTGCTCCAGTGCCATACTCTGTATTGTTATTTTTTGAGGGGGCATCTATAAATCAGAATGACTTATAAATACAAAACTTCTTGTAACAGAAATCATTAGAGCTTTTCCCTAAATAAAGAAACTGGCAGTAACTGGCCAGATAACTATGATACTAACTTTGTAATGAATTGGTTGAATATTTCCAGAAAAAGCTTATAATAATTCAATTGAGATGCTCCATTCGAGTGACAGGTCAGTCAGAAACATTAAAGTGAGCATTGGCTGATGAGGATGAGCATTTGTCCATCTGCATACAAATACAAGCTAAACCAATGCTGACAATTTCCTTGACACATCATATTGTTTTACAGAAATCAAGTGTCAATTCTTCACTTTGGTTTTATTTAACCAAAATTTCAACTGAAAATGCATAACAGAATCAGAGGCTAGTCTACTACCAGCTGCTATAAACAACAACCTTACACACAACTCCTTCCATAAAAATGAATTAAAACATTTTGGGATTAAAATCACAACACTTTTGGGGGGGATGGGCAAACTTTATATTCACCTCACAGACAGGGAAACAAAGACAAATACAGTATATTGCCACTAAAGTCAACCACTTCATTCATATGCTTGCTTCTGTAGGCATATGTAGCTCACAAATATCTTAATGATTTGGTATTTTAAGCAATACTATAAAACCACTCCATTTTACTGGTGAAAACTCCCAGTACCTCGTATGTCAGAAAAGCAATCAATTTTGCAGCTTGTTACTTTTGCACAGTTGTCTTGAATTACTTTAGAATAAATGAAAAGGTAGGGAAACCTTCCTGCTAGCAGTAGACTATTTTTAATGAAAACACCAACAATTGCAGAATGCAGCAGCTGGGCTACAGCTGTGGTCTTTGCTCTTAAAAATCTAAGACACAGAGGACTAGGCAAACCCTCTTTTGTGAAATGGCACTTTGAGATTTTATATGTACAGAAGTATCAGAAATTACAGAAGATGACAATTTGGGTCAAAAAGGATGAAGAGTTAAGGGAGTGTTTTTTCTTTCTAGGGGCCTTAGGGTGTACAAGATGGCTCCTCTTTCCTGTTAGCCATTAAGAGAACCCTGGACGCAGAACATCACATTATTCTATGTCTTCCTACCAGAAAAAACCACAAAAAATAAGAGATATAATATTGCTATGCTATTCCCACCTCAAGACTATAAGAAGTAAATTGAGGTGCACTGGAAAATGTTGGTTTGGAGTGGAATCCTAGCAGAAAAACCATAGGAGTACTGAGCCTGAAAAGAAAAAGAATCCTGAACTTTCAGAACAGACAAATACAAAAAGGGAGCTTAACTCTGTAACCAGGCCAGGGGGTTTAGCTAAATTATCTATGAGAATAAGGCTTGAGGGAGTTGAAAAAAAATTTTGTATTGGGTGCAACAGTAAATAAATTGGTGCAAAGGTGAATCTCACTTGAGCGTTAATGTAAACATTAAAACTCATTTCTCAAGGTCAGAAAACATAATTTCTGTTGTACTTTTATTTAGCAGAGATGTAACTTGGCTGAGACTTTTATCTACACCAAAGAAAAGGTAAGAGGAGCAACAATGCAGTCACATACAATCCATTGCATCTAAGGAAACTGTGGCAATATCCCTGCACTGCTTTAAGTCTCCTACTGTTAACCTATATAGCAACATCTTACTCTCTTTAAGATCTACATAGGACATACAGTATTCAACTTGAAAACAGAACCCTAAAAATGAATAATGTTTTACTAACCAGAAATTCCCAAAGAGCATATGCTACCTAGAGACCTCATCAAGTTCACAAAATAGTTTGGAGGTCTTGGCACATCTTCCTCCTTTATTCTACATTGATTAGATAATCCATTTTTCCAACAGACAAAACTTCTCCCTTAGATACAATAAATTTCAAAACACAAAAATTTTGCTTCTTGGAGAGAATCAAGTGATAATGACTATTTCTTTGGACAGCTGATCCTATGTCTCTTAAAATGCTTCAAAATTTCTCCGTAAAAATTCATTATCCCTACTTTTATGAAAATTTGAGAACACCCTTCTCTTTTTTTTTTAATAAACATAATCAGACAACATTTATATTGTCACTGGAGTTGCAGTAACTTGCTCCAGTGAACTTCTGATTCCTTTATTGGCATTCTTTGTCTGCAGCATCCCAAACAATCATTGGAATGAAGCCTCTTAAAGGGGGAGAGAGACTGTTTGAAGATTCTTTTATCCAGTGGCTTTTTTTTCCTCCTGAATGGAAATAGGAAGTAAATTTTCTAAATCATATTATATTTGTGGTTGTCATTTTTATTGGTTGTGTTTCCCTGCATTTAGACTATCTATGTTTAATCAGGTTTTAACTTGTTTTGCAAGGATCCAGTTTTTGTAAATCCAATTCAAAATTCACATATGCAAGGTTACAATTTACAGAGCATCTGAGTCTCGAGGTAACAATCTAAACAGAGAAAAACTCTATCCAAATAAAACTTCTTCTCTGATCTGATTAGATCATCATAACATGCCTGATGAAGAGTTTGTACTAGGAGCAGAAGTGTCAACTCTGCCATTTTTTGTTGTTTACTTGTGCTGGCATTATCAGAATATCTGCTCTTTTTTTCTTTTTTTGTGGGAATCTTTTTAAGTCTCTTGCTTAGTTTGTGAGGGGTGGCTTAATAAAACCCTAGATAATATAATCATGAATCCACTTAACCTGGCACACATAAACTTGCAGTACATCACAGCAGGCTGAAAGTGAGCACATGACTCAAGGTGTCACCATCAAGCACTCTGCAATGTGAAGCAGCTCAGCTCCCTCAGGCACCTTGCAAACCCTATGTGACCATCTTACACACGGACCAAACAAGGGCACTAGCTTAAATCTGTATATGAAATATTTGTCAAGTTCTCTTATTTTTGCAGATAAAAAATAAACAGAGCTCCTGACATTTTCTTCATGCACTCCCATAGATTGTCTTGCATTCATGCTGGGCTGTCCATACCCCACTTCAGACACCACTATTCCAGAGTACCAGTGGCTTTTTTAACTGATGATCAAAGCTGCATATGCAAGAACAATCTCAATATACTCTAATTGTTCTTAAATTGTATATTTTGTATTTTGGAAAATATTTTATATGAAATATTTTATATTTCTTAAATTGTATCAGCATGTATAACCTGTTGAAGTAATGCATTTAACAATGCTTTGGATAATCTGAAGCTAAAATAAGCAGTCTACACAAAACTTCTAATCCTGGTCAAGTAGAAATTCTTATTGCTCTAAGAGATTGGTTATCATACTGCCAGGCTGGAATTAAATAAAAATCAGGCACAAAGGTTAAACAGTACAGTTAATTAATGGCTAAATGACTTCAGCACTGTCCAGTTTACCAAGTAAGGCTGCCCAGTGGAGGGGAGTTCGAAACAAATTGTCATAAGATGTCACATTGCAGCCCTCATAAGAGGTCAGGACATCCACAACAGCTACATTCCCATCTGCAACAGCAAAATGAAGAGGAGTTCGTCCTTCATAGTCTTGCCAGTTAAGCAGAGATTCTGTAGGTGCAGCTTCCTTTAAATAAAAAAAAAAAAGGAAACAACAACATTAAAAAAAAGATTTAAAAATAAAGGTTTTTTTCAGACAGATAAACTGTCCTTGTTCAGTAGAATGTAGCTCTACAACTAAATACTTTTGTTACAGCATAGGCTACTTTCAAGTATTTCTTATGGAATGCTTTTTTATATTTAATTATTGTACAAGACCTGATTTCTGGTACATACCTCATAATTTTACCAGTCTGCTGTGCAAGTAGTTCCTTACACAGATCTTTAAAATATTAACTCCAGCTTTTATGAAAATAACTAAAGATTCTTACATGATTTACAAGTTGAAAATGACATATATATCTTCAGATTTTCTCCTACAATGCTCCACTTTTTGCACAAGTTGATTTTATGACTTTCATTATAATATTCTTCTAGCATTTTATACCCCTAAAGTATTTCCAAAGGAGATGTCTAAATCTCTAGCTGACAGACAGAGGTTAGAGAGTACTTCTAATGGACTTTTGAATTTAAAAAGTCGATTTTAAAGTTTCATGATTAGTCACTTGATCACATAACACAGGCATTAATAGCTATAACTTGGCTTTTCATCACCTTTTCTTAAAAAATATGCTAAATTACTTTCACATAAGGTCCCTATATAGTTTTGTATTATGATAATTTCGCCTCTCAAATATTTTTCTGTACAGATTTCTCTTTGTGACTTTCTTTTTCAGGCAAAAGAACAGAACAGGTACAAATGAACATCTTAGCATTTGAGAGATCTGCAAATGACAAATATCATGAAGGCCCATGAAGCACAAACTTTAAACTTAACTTTCCTGAAAAAAAAAAAGAGTCATTACTAAAAAAAGTGATAATAACACAGTAGAAACTCAGGAAGCAGGACACTAAGCATCTAGAGCAGAAGCAGAATGTCAAAACAAGAGTTTAAGTAAACCAGAGAGAGTGAATCTGCTTTTCTACCTCCAACAATTCAGAACAATTCACTGAAGTCATGGGAACCCTGTGCAAAATTAAAAGGGAATGTAGTCCGGAGATTTTTTAACTTCAAACACTAGAGGGGATTTTAACCCATGATAAGTGAGAAAAGCAATCCTCCTGAGAATACAGAGCCACACTAATATATTACAATACAATTATGGAAGAGGAGCAAGAGACTGATCAGTGCTGATCCCTTTCTCACTAAACTAACTGCTATCTTCCCTTTTGACTCCACTAGGTAGAGAAATTGGTAGAATCACTTGAACTTGCATCATTTGCTGTGGAGTAACTACTACATAGAAAACACATATATAACATTGAGAACAATAAATCAAGAAGAAAGTTGGAAAATTCCAGAATCATGGTTTCTATCCAATATGAATTGACAAAAGTTACATTCTATATTTTCTATGTAATGGATAAAAAAAGCCCTCAACACAACCCCCCCCC
>VXAC01004734.1:820811-996386 GCA_013399225.1 Rhipidura dahli | reverse complement strand
GAAAAAAAAAACCCCCCCCCCCCCCCCCCCCCCCCAACATTTAGAGTTATATTTCACTATATTTTCTAAGGGCAGTCTGGCTAAGTTATTACAGCAGTAGTAACTTCAGGTCTGCAGTGCCCTGATTCTTTGTTTTTTACTGTTTACTTTCTTGCAGTGTCAACTTAAACTTCTTAATATTTGATTAATGTAAGTTTTCTAGATCTAAAGAGTTACATACTTGGCATACTGCATGTAAATCCCAGAATCACAGAATGACTGGTGTTGGAAGGGATCTCTGGAGATGATCTAGTCCCTACTAAAGCACATTTAACTACAGCAGGTTGCACAGAGTTAAGTCCAGGTGGGTTTTAAATATCTCCGGAGAAGAAGACTCCACAACCTCTCCAGCCAGCTTGTTCCAATGCTCAGTCACCTTTAATCTCAGTAAAGATGTTTTTCTTCATATTCAGATAGAAGTTCCATATTTCAGTTTGTGCCCATTGCCCCTTATCCTGTTGCTGAGCACCACTGATAAGTGTCTGGCTCCATCCTCTTGACATCCACACTTAAGGCATTTCTATGCATTGATAAGATCCCCTCTCAGTCATCTCTTCTCCAGGCTGAATGGTCCCAGCTCTCTCCCAGCCTTTCCTCATAAAAGAGATGCTCCAGCCCCTTTCTCATCTTCATAGCACTTAGCTGGACCCTCCCCAGTAACTACTGGTCTTTCTTGAACTGGGGAGCCTAGAACTGGACACAGCACTCCAGATGTGGCCTCACTAGGGTTGTGTAGATGGACAGGATCACCTCCCTCATCCTGCTGGGAATGCTCTTCCTAATGCATCCCAGGGTACCAATGGCCTTCTTGGTCCCCAGGGCACACTGACTGCTCACGGGCAGCCTGTTGTGCCCCAGGAGCCCCAGGTCCTTCTACTGGTTCACAGTGTGATTCCTCCCTGGTGCAGGACTCTATTTGCCTTTGCTGAGTTTAGATTAGACCCCTCTCTGCCCTCCTGTCCAGGTGCCACTGACTGGCAGCACAGCACGATGGTGCATCAGCCACTCGTCACAGTTTTATAACATCAGCAAATCTGCTGAGGACACAGTCTTTCCCTTCATCCAGGTTATTGATGAACAAATGGAAAATAATCTGGGCCCAGTACTGACCTCTGGGGAGCACTTCTAGATACAGGCCTGTAACCAGACTCTGTGCCACTGATCACAACCCTCTGAGCTCTGCCATTCAGCCAGTCCTCAGCTCACCCACTGCCCACTCAGACAACCCACCCTCCTTGAGCTCTCCTATGAGAATGTTATGGGAGACAGTATCAAAAGCCTTGCTGGAATCAAGGTAGACAACCCCCACCGATTTTCCCTCATCTACCCTGCCAGTCCTGCCATCATGGAAGGTATCTTCTTGGTTGAGCATGATTTCCCCTTGGTGAGTCCATGTTCACGACCTATAACTGCCTTTTCCGTCACGTGCTTAGAGATGACATCCAGGAGGAGCAGTTCCATCACCTTTTCAGGGACTGAGGTGATACCTGTAGTTTCCTGGGTAGTCCTTCTGGCCCTTTCTCAAGACACTGCAGTGACACTGGCTTTCCTCCAGTCCTCAGGCACCTTTCCTGCTCTCCATGACTTTTCAAAGATGATGGAGAGTATATTAGCAATAACATCCGCCAATACAAATTAAATGCTAATTAAGTTGCCTGTCTCAGACAAAAACTTCATCAGTTTTAGATTAGGTAGCCATACTGTCATCCATATTTTGTTACAATCAAAAACTAACATACTTGAAGCATACTGAAGATCACTAATACATGTAGTCACTAGTACAATAACAGATAATTTATTAAAACCATAAAAAACTGATAAATATGACTCTCAACTAAAAGTACAATCAAAGTCAACATTGGTACACACACAAACCTCAATAATCAAAGCACGTGGAACACTTGATAAGCTTTCCAAAGCATTTACCTGAGCCACTACAGTGAAAAGTATGTTCTTACCTAACTTTAACAATTATCAAGAGAAAGCTAACTGAATATATGCTTACTTTTTGTCTATTCATAGAGCTCAGCAGGGGGAGCATAGAGCCTACTGCAAAAATTCATTTTATGATAATCACTTTTAAGAATGGCTAAACATGAATTATGGTAGGCACAGAAGTTACCACTAAAATTCTAAGTCTATCAGAGGAAAATGTGTTTGAACAAAATGGACAAACAAGAAAACAAATGCTTCTTCACTTATAATTTGCTGATGTAATCCTGACAGCTAATTTTCAAGCCTTCCAGAAGTAAAACAATATACTAAATAAAAGAATCCTAAAACTCCTGACTTAATGTCACTGATGTTGCCAAGAAATATCCCCACAGTCAAAAGTGTTATTGATGCAAAATGGTACAGAATCGTCTAATGACAAAGCCAGTATTTATATTCTAGTCTAAAAGTATTTGTGTGCTTTGAATTTTTGGCCACTTAAAATTAAAATTTTCTAAGCCTGTTTCTGCCTACATTCACAAGTATAACTTCTTTAGGTTTTAAGTGGGTTTGGTTAGCTGTAATTAAACTGTCATACTGAATTAATATTTTAAGCACAATATGGAGAAGAAACAGAAGCTAAGCATTTTTCTGTGGCAATTAAACAATGGAATTGCAGCTGATAATAGAAAGTGCGGTATAAACAAAAGTCATGTCTCTTACCATGAAGAATAAATAAAGAGAAGAGATACAAAATAGACAGAGAGTACTAAGCAGTTGCTTCCATCATAAAAATGGAACCTTATTCTGTTGTTTTCCCCTTAAATCTTCCCAAAGTTTTTCATGTAACCAAGAACTGCTGAATCTGGAAAGGTGGAAAAGGAAGATGACCATAAGAGGACCTCCAGCTTAGAGTTTCTCTCTACTTCACAAGTTTACTTTCTACATATGTGGAGTTCCATTTTAGCTGCACCTCACGGATTTCAATATCAGCTATAACCAATTTGTGCATACCTGTCACCCCTGCACACCCAACCTACCTTCTCAGCATTCAGCTGAGCTCTTTCCATAATTGTTTATTTTGACAATATCAAACAGAAAGATGACCCTTAGTTTTAAGAACTTATAAACAGGAGACAATAGCCGGCCACATCCAGAGGGCAGAGTACAGAAAAACCAGACAGTATTTTTCAATACCATAGACTGTAGTTTTGATAAAACCAGCAGCTAAACTTCTGCCAAGTTTTTGTAAAGTGGCACTGGAGAATTCCAAGTAGGAAACTAAAGAAGAATAATTTTCTGGGGAAGCCTTCCACGGTGTTAAAGACAGCATGAGAGAAACAACAGCAGTGTTGCTTTTCATGGCTCAGCCAGCAGGCACCAAAGGCTGCTGGGGTAGGCTGACCAGAGGTAGGCATTGATACCTGACTGCTACCTGGGCTTTCAGGACTCTACCCTGAAAGCCAAGACAGATGGTTTGGTTGGATGTAGTTAAAAATGGGGAGGCAACAGTGACACAGACATTTGCCTTTTATGCTGCTATCACCACAAGACACTGTTTTTGCGATCTTAAAAATGCAATTATTTGTTAAGACACAAGAAGACAGAAGTTTTCAGTGTATGGGTACGTACATTAGAAAAACAACACAGAGCGTGAAGAACTATAAAGGTAGTCTAGCCATGAAGACCTAGAGAGGAATGAGAATCAAGCACACTGCTTGGACAAACAGACTTGGAACTAGGTAATATGGCAAAAAGCAGCTAAGAAAGGAGGGGCAGACTGTGAGCTCTGTTAGGTAGTTATCTACCAAGACAAGTAAGAAAACACTTCAATTTGGAGAGATCTTACTACAGGATTAAACCCAGGGGCACCACCACCACCACAGAAAGGTATTTATACTCAACAACAAATTCAGTCAACAGACTGATTACCTAGGAACAACATTTCTGTAGCATCAACTTTACGGCACAGCTAAATTACTTTTTCATTTTAACTTGTTACTAACTTACACCATTAGCAAGCACTCCATTAGCATTAGCATATAGATGTAACCAAGTGCAATACAAACAATTAAGCTGATGCATGGAAAAGCCTAGATGGAATCAAGAACACATTTTTTTTCAGGCCAGCCAAAGTGCCTCTATACTGCTGCACCCAGCAGGAGCAACAAACAGGAGGAGTTGGAAGCCTCCACAAGAAAGCTATGAGCCAGCTGCCACTACTGACACTTGGTGGGATGAATCCATGACTGGTGCATGGCTACAGGCTGCTCAGAAGGGACAGGACAGGAAACAGGCCAAAGAGGTTGCTCTCTACAATGGATGGACAGAGTGCAATGTGCAGTCCCTGAAGAACTGCCATGAGCATGTTGAAAGGCTGTGGGTAGCAATCAGAGACTGAGGCAATAAAGGAAACCTGGTGGTCAGTGTCTACTACAGGCTGCCTGACCAAGGAGAGCCTCTTGACAAAGCCTTCTTGTCCCAGCTACAGGAGGCATTGTGCTCGGGGCTCTTGGGCCGCTGGGGAACATCAGCCACCTTGACATTTGCCAGAGATGAAGCATGGTGAGCTATATGGAATCCAGGAGAGTTCTGGGATGAATGGAGGATAAGAGAGGTAATGGACAGCTCTACCAGGGGGAATGGGACACTGGACCTGATGGTCATCAAGCACTGCCTGACCAACCCAAGGGCCTTCTCTGATGGAGAGACTACATCAGTGGGCAAGGGAAGAGCTACGGATTGCATTTTTCCGGACTGCTGTAAAGCCTTTGACACAGGCCCCCACAACGCCCTTGTCTACAAACTGGAGAGATTTGATGGGTGGACTGTTTGGTGGATAAGGAATTGGTTGGACAGTTGCACCCAGAGCAGCAGTCCCTGTCCTAATGTCCCAGCGGATACTGATGATGTTCCTCAGGGGGCTGTACTGGGACCAATGTGATTTAATGTATTCATGAATGACAGAGGTGAAGGGACTGAGTGCACCCTCAGCAAGTCTGCAGATGCCACCAAGCTGAGTGGTGCAGCTGACAAACCTGAGGGCTGGGATACCGTCCAGAAGGACCTGGCCAAGCTCAAGAAGTGGGCCCATGGGAAAGTTCAATGAAGCCAAGTGCAAGGTGCTGCACCTAGGTGAGGGCAACCCCAGTATTAACACAGGCTGGGAGATGCACAGATCGACAGCAGCCCTGCCAGGAAGGGCTTGGAGGTTCTGGGTAAAGGATGAGAGGCTGGACATGAGCAGACAGCGTGTGCTTGTGACCCAGAAAACCAAACATGTCCTGGGCTGCATCACAAGCAGCACGGCCAGCAGGTAAAGGGTGGGGATTCTGCTCCTCTGATCTGCTCTCCCAAGACTCTGCTTGGAGTACTGCACCCAGCTCTGGGGCCCCAGCACAGGGAAGATATCTGCCTGTTGGAGTGAGCCCAGAGGAGGGCAACCAAGATCATTCGAGGGATGGAGCATCTCTCCCATGCAGAAAGGCTGAGAGAGTTGGAGTTGTTCTGCCTGCAGAAGAGAAGGCTCCAGGAAGATCTTACAGCAGCTTTCCAGTACCCAAAGGGGGCCTACAAGAAAGACGGAGGACTTTTTACAAGGGCATGTGGTGACAGGACAAGGGAGAATGATTTTAAACTAAGAGTAGGTTTAGATTGGATATTAGGAAGAAATTCCTTACTGTGAGGGTGGTAAAGTACTGGAACAGGTTGCCCAGTGAAGCTGGGGATTCCCCATCCCTGGAAGAGTTCAAAGGGTTGGATAGGGCCCTGAGCAACCTGATGTAGTTGAAGATGTGGTTGGACTAGATGACCTTCAAAAGTTTCCTACCAACTCAAACTATTCTGTGATTCTTTTAATTGTCAGAGTTTAAAAAAACCCCAGCAAGCAACCAAAAAAAAAAAAACAACAACAACAACAAAAAACCTGGACACGATCATGGTTCTGGATTACCTAAAGAGAATCTTTGAGAACACTTTCAGCAAGGAGACAAGTAATTTTGATCTTTTGTAGTACATCTGTCTGAGATGGAGTTAATTTTCCTTGCAGCAGCTGGGCTTTGTATTTGGGATTACAACTGTTGATAACACACCCATGTTTTGGCTACTGTAGTATAACAAGGATTCCTCTATTTCATGTCCTGCCATGGCCTGCTCCCCTGCTGCCCCCAGTGAATGGGCTGGGGATGGGCAAGAGACTGGGACAGGACACAGCTGGGACATTTGACACAAACTGACCCAAGTGATATTTCATACCATATAATATCATACTCAGCAAAAAATCTCAGGGACAGGGGAGAGCAGGAAGGATGCTCATGGCTACATCATTTGTCTTCCTAAGCATGATCAAGTATGCTGAAGCTCTTTTTCCATTTTCCTGGAAGTTCCTGCTGATGGGAAGAGTGAATAAATTTCCTTTTCTGCTTGCAGCTTTTGCTTTCCATACTGTGCTGTCATTATCTTTCATCCACAAGTCTTCTTGCCTTCTATTTTCTCTGCCTTGAAAGAGGGCAGGTGAGTGAGTGGCTGTGTAGGTGTGAGGCTGTTGGCTGAGCCAAATGCGCCACAACTTTCAAAAATATTTGCCTTGACTACCTAATATTAGAAAAACCTGTAGTTGAATACAGAGATCCATACTTACTTTGCAGCAAATTTACTCCTCCAGTGTGGCAGAAAAGCAGATACAAATTCAAACTTTGTGACAAAATTTTGTTTGTAACAAATTATTTCATAGCTGGATGCAAAATACTAATATATCGAATAAACAGCAGTAATATAGAAATACAATCTCTTTAATACTGGAAACTTTTCAAAAACTACTTTTATACTAAAAGAAAGTATCAGTAACTGTAAGATTGTCAGTGTGACTTGAAGAAAAGCAAAGAAAGTTTTCATATTCATATTTAAATTCTCAGCTTGCAAGCTAATCAGGCAGATAGACATACAAGTCCTTGTAGTTAGAGTACAGTCACTATGTGTCTAGCTCTGAAAGACCTTTGATAGTCAAAGATACAGGAAGGTTATTCTAATATGACAGAAAATTTAAATTGAAGCTTCTGTATCTTTCCATGTTAGTGAAGCTCTGAGATTTACACAAAATAAAAATCAAGGTAAAAATCAAGCTGAGCATATGATTTCATTGTACCCATTATAACTGTCATTGTAGAAGATGAAAATTAAATACTGCAGAAAGAGAAAACATGCTATCAAGGAAAAAATATTAAATCCATATACAAAATTATGTGGAAAGTCTCTCAGCAAACTGATCAATTTGAGTGACTGACAATTGATCAAATATTTCCCAGAATTCTGACTTGAAAAACCAAATTAAACTAGACTTTTCAGTACAGATAATCAGATATAAACTTTCAAATAATGAAGAAAAGACACATAACAAAGAAATCAGTGTGCAAAATGCAACTGAAATGAGCAATAAGCCTGGCCATTTTATTCAGGAAAACTTCTAACCCTTTTCTGCCCCCCTTTACACAAGTTACAGCAAAGACATTCACCCATAGAACTCAAAACAAACCCCTTTTTAGAGAGCAAAAATATGCAGGATTATTTCTTACAAAGTTCTAGATATTAGGAAAAGCAAATTATTTCATTCTCAAAGAGTCAGTGGACCAAAATGAGAAATCCCAAGAGAATAAAAAAATACGTTTATCAGAGGAAAACTGTAAGGGCAGAAAAGCATTATACAGTTATATACATATATGGTAGACTTTCTTACCAGAATACATTTCACTGTGTGGATTGCACTAGGGTCCTTGTTGTTAGCTGCCCAGTGAAGTGGGATTTTTCCTTCAATATCAGGAATTCCAATATTTGAATCATGTTTTATGAGAAGTTTCACATGCTCTGGGTTATTGTAGTAGGCACTCCAATGCAATGCAGTTTGCTGCAACACAATTTTCACAAGCTTTACAAACAGTCCAAAAATTATTGAAACATGAAAATTAAAGTTGGCTAAAACCAGCTTTAAACAACAGGTAAATAAGCAAGCTTTTGTTACACTTCAATAAAGAGGACTGACAGAAAACTGAGCACATGTCTCTGGATTAGCTGCCAACTCAAACTTTGTGAAAGCAAGCTTTAAACAAAACTGAACAAGAGGCCCACCTACCTCAGTAAGAGCAGATCATCACACACCTATGCTGCTGAGGTCTGAATTAGGTCTCAGCTACACCATCTTAAACGAGATCTAAGCTGAGAAGCCCTTATGCTTGGAATGCAAGTATCTCTGGTAGGAGACTAACTGCTTTATATGAAGATATATTGGACTGGGGCAAGACAAAAATGTCCATGCCACTTAGCACTGCCCTGTTGGCTATTTGGTGCAGCAGTTCAGAAAATATCTGTGCTGAGTATTAAGCAATGACATCCAAGCTAGAAAGATCATCTGAACCAGGCCTCAGCACCAGAGCTGCACTACAGAACAACTGTAGTGGATAATGTGGTCCCTCAAATTTCAGACTGTTGGGATAACACAAACTGACAGAGAAGACTATGCTCCACTAGGGGAAGATGGCACTGAATGCTCACACTGGACTTGGCTCCATCTTGAACAAAGGTTTTGGATTTCTTCACTGTATTTGATGACTCAGAATTCTGAGGTTGAATATTAGTGTATCTAATGTCCAATGACCCACAGCAGTCCAATAAAACATCAAAAGGCAATCCATGCTCCTGTTGCCAATTCCTGACTGCCAGGAGCTTTTTACAGGCCTTATCAATGTTCATAATTACATAAGTGAACCAGTGTGTGCGGATCTCTTAACCAGAAAAATGCTGGCATATTAACAAGTATTTCATTTATTAGACACACCTCTCCCAGCTGCCAAGTAACAGAGAGCTGTAAGACAAAGAATGAATTTATTTTTTCTCTTACCCCATCACCCCTGCTAGGCACTTTGATTGGAAACAGAGAAATAACTCTGGCAGGACATTTGTGTATAGAAGTACAACAGCCTGGATTAGCATCCTTAAACTGTGACATGGAATGTGTAAGTTCACTATCATATCCTTAACTTCTCTGTAAAGGAAGAAGGCAAAAAGAAGCCTATTTGTGTTTTTCACTGCCAGCTGTTATTTTAGTACCATGGTAACAAAAATAAGATAGCACAGCCTTTTTTTCTACTAGGCACTTACTGAAGAGGAGCTCCACAAAGTGCCACCACAGCCTTGCACCAGTAAAAATTTGTAATAAATTGATGAGTGTTATTTATTAAATGGAGCTGACCAGTACCCCTGGAAACTGACAGCTGCAATGAAAGCAGAAACTTTTGGTTACCAGAAGGCCAACGTAGCCTTGGTTCACTGACTTCTCTCACCTACAAGCAGTTTCGGCCAGTTACCCACATGGAAGCAGATGTAAAAGACACTTGTTCTCTCTCATGTTCAGGAATTACATTTGATGATCTTGATGTGCAGAGTTGCAGCAAGGAAACTGAACAAGCCATGTGCCCACCAAGGTCAAAAAGGTTGGACTCTGTATCCCAGATCATCTTTCACCAACTTGAATTCCATTTTTGCTACTGCAACTGCTCATGACATCAACTGGCAGAAAAGCGCTCTACATTTTGTGGGGAATCTGGCAATGCTTTAAACACTGCCTTGGAAATCTGCTGAACAGGCAGGGTTGCTAAACGGTTTTGGCTGGTTTATGCATACCTTTGTTAATTAATTAGCGTGGTCATGAAGTCAGCATGACCTCTCCAGAATGACTGCTGTAATTACAGGCCGTTTTCTAGTGACTCTTATCATGAAGAGATTCTAAATGTGAGGTTTTTCCAAGGAAGAAAAGCAAGATAAGCACATGCTTTCCAGACTCTAACAAGGATCACAATGTTACAGAAAGACTTGGATTGTTTTTGAATCCTCTGTTGTTGCAACTGCTCTCAAGAATAATGTCGATGGAGCCAGTGCAATGAACTTTGACATCATTAACATCAGGAAAATATTAATATTTCTACTTTGAAGACCTGGAAAAAGTGTATGACAGATAATTTTTTGCATACAACTGCTTGATGTAAAACCAATTTCTAAAGTTGCTACAAGCGTTGCCTTAAAATAAGCAATACTTTTACCTTGTTCCTGTCCTGGGTATCCACTTCTCCAGGTGCCATATGTTTCAACAACAAAGCTAAACATTTTGGGCTTTTGTGACGTGTAGTTAAATGCAGTGGTGTCATATCCTCTAAGTCTTTCTGCATCCAGTTCCCTCTACGAGCCAGTAGAAGTTTCATGAAGCGGTAATTTCCCTGGTTAAAGAAAAGTATCAGAAATTCATGTCAGTTGATCAAACCAATATGATGATACTGTTTACATATATTTATTGTATTACAGTGCCCCAAAAAAACCTGCAGCAAAACAGCTCAAAGCTTTGGAAACATCTAATGAAGATTTTTTTATTTATTTATACGAACCCTTCATTTTTAGGTCTGTTGTGCTATTTGTTATGAGGTACATATATTCCATTAACAGAGTAAGACAGGGTTGATTAATACCAAAAATTCTGCAATATCATCTGTTTCTTAACTGTTTAGCCTCTGTAAACATCATGTAAAACTGAAATAAGATCAATATGCTGGTTTCAGCAAGGTAAACAGTTATCAGATGAGGAATAAAACCAAACATGAAGAAAGAATATTATTCTCAAAATGAAGGAAAAATAACCGGGAATCATTCGGAAAGATAAACTGTACTCATCTAAATACATAGCAAATATATGCAAAAGTGATTGTTTTTTACAGTTTTAAATTGGGAACTGTATGAGTTTTGGTCTACAATATATATAATAAATGGATGGGACAGCTAGCTTTACAACACATTGAAAATACTTCACACTAGGACTTTCACTAGGTTTTCACTATGTTTTCAAAAGAAATAATATAGAAATGCTTCTACAATATAAATATGACATAATGATATTATAAATGAGGGTGGATCCCCAAAAAACCAACCTGGTTTTATTTCTCAAATCACTGAAGAAGCCAGTGAAAAATTAAAGATATGAACATGGAATCATAAAGATTCTATACTGGTTTAGTAGTATAGCCAGACTTGACTAGCCACTACCCCCTGCTTGAAGGTTATTTTCCACATAGGAGAGATGCTACAACAACATTTTGATGCTTCCACTTCCCAAAGTCTGTTGGGTTTATCAAATCACCTTCAGCAGTTAAGTTGCAGTTGAGGACCAGGAACTGCTGGAGCAATAACAAATTGAAGCAAAATGTCTGTGCCTACCTTTTGTCATCATGGTTTAAACACCCCTGCTCTTTTCACACTCTAACTTTTAACCTTTCCTAAAGCATGTTGTCTCCTAATTTTGCTCACCGTCTTCCAATGTTTCCCCAAGATACCAGTTTTTGCCAATTTCCCATATAGATCATTACCTATAACTGTAACGAAAATAGAGATCTCAGAAGAGAAGATAAACTGTACTAATTCTCCCCCACTCAGGGAAAAGCTGGAGCATTTGATGAAGCTTTATTAGACAATGTACACAGGAAAGGTGACACTCAAATCAATAGAAGTCATGTCTTTGAATTCTTCTGCTTATGAAACTACCTGCAAATTAACATACTTCAGTCTGCTACAATTCTTTTATAAATTCTGCATGTTAGCTTAGTCCCCTTAGGCTGTCTTTGGAAAAACAGTGAAAAAAAGGTAGCCAAGTAGACAAGGGCAAGCAGAGCTAATGAACAGGGGCACTTCAGTATCTCATAAGACTCAGAACTGCAAATTGCTTTTGCCAGCAGAATGGTAGGATGGAGACAGGCCAAAGGATTCCAGAAGCTCCCACACCATCCACTGCCAGGGCATAGAAATATTAAAATTTCGTTTTTCAAAGCAGCCATAAACATTGGAGGGGCATATTTTACATATATTACTGTCCTGGTTTTTGTCTAATAGCAATGGAAGACTTGAGCTTATGGATGCAGAATGGATTTCACCAGGTACAGCCAAAATAAATGAATGTGGTTTTTCTTCCCCCTGCTATACTTTTAAAATACAAAACAGAGAAAGCAAATCATGAATGACCTCTGACAAAACTACCTCTTCCTGCTTCTACCATTTATTGTTACTGGTCCTTGCTTGTCAGTGACAGCCTATAAGAAAAGTCTGCCAAAAAACCTACCACAAACCTGCTTGAAAACACAAACTTCTCTTTCCAGAGACAGCATGGCTACTACAGCATTCACTGTGAGAAGTGAGAAAATACATCTTTTTCTTCTGCTGGGTGTCAGGGAAAGTATAACCTCAGGATTCAGTCCCTTTAATACAGAGATGCCTATCAAGGCATATTCTGAAGGACAGGGACAGAACAGCATGATGCCTGCAGAGCTCCTAAACCACAGAGAACACATGCAGAATTAAATAATGAAAAATTTGGGAGGGAGTTAGGCATGAGAATATTCTTCATTATTACCACTATACTGTACAGGCAAATATAAGAAAAATTTACAAAACTCATTAAAAAAGAAAAATTAAAACTAGCAAAAAAACTCAATGTATCATGATGTGGTTGGCAATTAGACTGAAGGAAGACAATATCAAATAACTTGAGAGAATATTAGTCTTGGAAGAAATATAGCTGCTTTTCTCTATCACAGAGGATAATACATTTGGGTTGTTTTCAATATTTCCTGCACACAGTGCATGCACACCCATGAAAGCAAAAAAAAAAGGTTTGGTCTTGTTGATTGATCCTTATCAGCAGATTTACAAGTATATTCTGCTTTTTGAATGAATTCCACTGTAAAGAAGAGTGAAAGTTAAAATAATGCATAAAACTAAGGAAATATGCCTTTTTATTATTAGAATTCCTCTCTATATACTGTATTTTATATTTGCTATTACACATTTTTCTCTTGCATGCTTAGCCACCAACAAATCCCTCTCCTTAGCAAATGAATTTGTAATAAATCCCTTCATTCTGAAACACAAAAGATTCTGTTTCTTCCAAATGATTTAATATTTTTTTAAAACACTACCACAGAAAACACCTGTACTTACATTACTTATCTGAATCACCTTATTCATGCTTTTACTTCTGACTGCTGTTCTTTTCTTTAGTAATACCATGAATTTTCCTGTCTTCCTTTCACTTGTTAGAAAATAATACTGTGCTTTTTAATGACAATGGAAAATTTCCCCACCTTCAATTGATTACTGCCTAAGTTTGTAAATATGCAGTGTATCAATATGTCTTGAAGGCAGATGTAATTCAGGGCTTATTAGGCGGAGGGAGGGAATGCTTAATTTGAAAAGCCAATTCCTCCATTTTTATAATATTTTTGTGTATAAAAAGTCTTCAAGCTGTCTAGGTTTTACTCATAAATAATGCACTCGACTGGCCTAAACACTCCTGAGCAGCAGGAAGCTGTCTGAGTCAGTCCATGGTCTCTTACCTTTAACACTGACTCAAAATTTATTCTGTTAAAAACTGAAAACATTATGAGCAAACAGGACTAAATATACATACAGAAAACTCTGTTGCTGGTAGCCAAAATTTACCATTCCAATGACAATTCTTAAAATCCCTTTCAATTCTATTACAATTATTTGAAATCAAAATATTCAACTCTGCAAACTAATCAGAGCTTCAAAGAACAGCTGACTTCAGCATAATCAGAAGAAATACTTCTACTATTTCAAAAATTCAGCCACATTTACAAACTGCAATGTGTAGAACACATCTTCTGGCAGACAGTTCAATAAGCAACCATGGCTCTGCCATCAAGTAATGACTTTGAAGAAATTTCTGGACCCCAAGCTAAACTACTAAGCAGTCAGAAAAACATTCCTTTTGTGAATGTTTCAATAGAGAAGAGAGTGATGAAAGAAACATCTTAGTCAGAATCAACAAATTTGCCAGAATTTAGATTATCTCTAAAATTGAAAACGTTCTCCCCAAAACTGCAAGTTTACTCTTTAAAAAAAAATCTGTCTAGTATATTCAATAGCATTTTACTGCCAGGGGAAGGTTTCAGTGGAAAATTACTGGCAAACCTTCCTACCTAGTTTTCTGGGCCTACAAGAATGTATTTATTTTTTCATTCATCTAAAGCAGCTTTTTCAACCTATTTTCTCTCCCTGGCTTGTTGAGGAAGTATATTGGGAGAGCAGCTGGGTGGGCATCTGTCAAACAGCCACAGTCAGTCTGTCCCATATGGTCACCTAAGTGAAAGGCTAAAGAAAAAATGAGCTCTGTTCAGTGGTGTTATGGTTCCAGTCATAGGCTGATACTCAAACTAATGGTTGTATTACCAAGGCACTAAAAACATTGGCCTCACATTTCACATCATTCCACTCTGTACAGCCCCCAGAGCCCTCTGCTCTGAGTCACCCAGTGCCACTGTTTCAAACACTTCCTCAAAAGTCAAGTACTTTTCTCAGCAAACTTTTAAGTATTTCATAAGCACATTAACATGCTTTAAAGAGTTCACCTGGGTTCTAGAAACATTCTGCCGATGTGCAACAGACCTCCATGAAAATTTATTTCCATTCTCATCCCGCTATTTCTTGGTGAGTTAACTCGGTCATTATACAACTGTGTGCTTCTACACTCTGACTAACCACTTCTTCTACCCTGTAGTGTGGATACATCTCTGATGCTACCTTTTTCATCTTCTGATTTTAAAAACATACTGCATAGATAAATATAGCACTTTTTATAAAGGGAGAGACTGAGCTGTACAAGTAAGGCTAAGAGTCAGAGCAATAGGTGCCGCTCTCCAAGCACAGCAAAAGCACACCCATAGTTAGGCTAGCATCACTCATCATCAGTGGGTTGAAAGGGGCCAATGTGTGTAGAAAAATTGCTTATTTCCCTATTAATTGCTGAGACCACAGTTTCAAAAACCGTAACAGTTCTAATCCACGTGAAGCATTTAACACGACTCGAAAGACTGATTGGTAATAATTTCTAATATAGTGCACGTGAGCTGACTACTGTTACAGCACAGCTATGCTTGATTTTTGGAATACCTACAATGGGCCTGTGAAGATTTAGTGCACTGTAAGGGTTGCTGGAGGAACTGGGGAAAAGGCAGCCCAGCATTGCTATACAACCTCCTGGTAAAAACAGCAGGGGTCATTACACACAATGCCAAGCTGTTAAACCGTGAAGATGCTACTTTGGCTCCACTCCAAAATTACATACCTGCTTTCCCAGGACTGGGAACAGAAAGACCAAAAGAACAAAAAGCTTTACAAAGGAGGTGTTTTTTAAAGGCTTTTCATTGCTGACAGTCATAAGCACTGAAGATGCAGTCAGGGCATATACTTGCAGCAGAACAGAAAGCCTTAGAAATATTTACAGATAAACCACAAATTAGAACTGATGGCTAAAACTGACCCTCTGGATTAGTAAATCCATCCTCCAGCACCACAGGGAGTAAGAACATCTAAAACTTTTCAAAAATTCCTAGTGATTTCTTTTAGAGTTTGGGATTTTTTTCCTCCCAGTTCTCTCAGTTTCAGGCTGGGGCTTTTAGGTTTTGTTTGTTCTTCGTTGTTGTTTTTTTTAAGCCAACAAACATACAAGGACTCATTTCATTCTTCTACACAAGAAAATTGGCTTTTAAAATTGAAACAAGCATTGGTCTTTTTATCTCAGTAACAAAGGATAAACCCTATATTGCCTTTAAAAAATCATCAGCTCTCTGCACTCCTTCTGGTTGGAACTATTCTGTTTTGAACACAAGTGAGCAGAGATTACAGGGCTACCAGAGGGGGTCCCACAAAGTACCCTACTGAATCCCAATGACACTTGTCTACTGCTAGTGCATATATCTTGTCAGATATACTTAAAACTGTATTTCTCCCAAAAATTAGGTACATTCTCCAATCAGTTACCACATGACATCCTTCTCAGACATTTTTCAAATAATAAATTCATAATACTTAGAATAAATCGTTATGTCCCTCCCACTTCCCCTCCCCCACCGAGACTTGCATTTTGGACTATAATTATTTCTAAACATTTCAATTATGTTCAGTATTCTTATTCTTCTGCTATCCCAGCCACTGCCACCCTCTTTTTGTCTGACAATAATGCTTAACACTGAGCCACCCTTAAGTATCCTTTAAACTACTCATGAATCTAAGTTTGCTCATGAAAAATATTGACTAATATTAGATTCAAGTGCAACTGTTGTGGAATTCTAATAGATGCCTGCTGATCTTATAGCTCATATTTCTACTGTATCTGTTTTCAGTTCATTATCAAATAATAATTTACCATTCTCTTACATTTTGTGTCCTAATTTTCCATTAAGCCTGCAATTTTCCATCTAGCACTATAGTTAATATTTTTGTACAGGCCTAAAAAGGCAACCTATTGAATTTATTTCTACAAAATGAGCTAACTAAATATCCAGTTACTCTTAAAGAGCCTACTGCTGACAGAAGGTGCTCATTTTACCCAATTTTCTATTTCTGTTTATACATTTGTCCCCATATAATTTCCAATTCTTATATGCTTCTGAGATCAAATAGGCTACCTCTCCCAGCTACTACCTTCTTAAAACATTACTTACCACTATTTCAAAATGTTACTAAATACCCTAAATTCTGTAATGTTACAATTCCCAAAGAATGAGTCATTGATTAAAATTCTTTTTGCACCTTATCCCTTGCTGTTTCTGTACTATAAAGAAGAGATTTACCAAAATCAGGCATTAACCACTGACCAAAGCCCCTAACAGAGAGCCCTGCAGTAACTAAGCTTGGTCAGCAAGTACAGCAGAGTGCAGGCAAGTGGTAAAAAGAGGCCCCCACAAAATCAGAAGCACAAAAGTCAGCCTATTGAAAGGGGTGTGTTTGAAGACAGCAGTGCAGCAAGTCCACTAACCATGACAGAAAGGATTTCAGAGATCTGATAATTATACATCCTACCATACATTAATAAATTATTAGCTTATTAAATTTTGATTGTTGAAATATATTCATTATTAATTAAGCAGCACTTATGTAAGACATTTTAGCAAAATTTTCTTAGTAATCTTTCGTGAAAAGATGGACTATTTAGCAATCAATAAATCTTCTTCAGAGGAATATAATATATAATTCAGTTACTCTTACTCTTTCACCAACAGAACACCACAAAATTATTACAGTTAAATTAACTGCAAAGATAAAACATCTCCTATTCTAATACCACACCAATCATAATATGGGCAGTGATTATACAGCTATTAGATAATTACTATTGTCTTTAAATATCATTAATGTTTTAAGTTTTCTTTTAAACTCCAAAACAGTATTTAAGAAAACATAGCTGGATATATAATGACATCTTGAGAACAGAAAAATGAATTATATTAGTTATTGCATACATATGCCTTCATGTACACTGTTCACTTGCTTTAGACCCAGACTAAGATATGGGAATGTACATTGAAATTTAGTGTACCATGCCACTGATCTCCATTTCCAGAGGAGCACATTCTGTCCCAAATACACCAATAAATAAATAAATAAATAAACAAATAAATAAATAAATGTAAAAAACCCAAAATAGATTGCTATGATCTAACAGTCAGATTAGATTAGTTAAGCCTTTTAAACCTAGGACTCCTTAAAAGTTGGAGCTGAGACTTAATTGTTGCTTATGCCTGAAACACAGAAATGTCTATAATTTTAATAGTGACATATCAAAGTCAGTAGAAATCTATACATTGACATATACTAAATCATACTGTACACTCAGACACTCATGGAGTTAAAATATGTACAATGTGAAAGTATTTTAGATTTTACCTTAAAAACCCAAGCCGAACATATCAGCCACTTGGCACTGCCTTAACATGCTTTCCAACAGATTAGCACAGATGCTACAGCCAAAGTTGAGAACAGCTCTTTGCTGTCAGATGCTTTCAAGAAGCAGTGAAAGTCAAAAAACTTGAACTCCCTGATTGCTAGCTAAGCCTTTAAAAGACAAATACATCCATGAGGTTTCTCTTTAAAACAAAAATGGCAACTGAATTCAACCTGCTTATCTTCACAGGGTAGAAAGCACTCTTTGACCCACTCGATCTTACAGAAGACAATCTTATATACACAAATATGCTCACTCTCTTTCCAGTGAGGAGGTGCTGAAGAGAGGATGCTTCACCCTACAAATAAACTTTGTACAAAATAAACAAATTTTCAAACCCCAAATATTTTAATAACTTTGGAAAGGAAAGGAGCTGTGCACATGGTTTCTTCAGAGGGTTTTATCTTTTAGTATCTCTTTGAGCAGAGGCACATTCTAAGACTGTCAGAAACCACTTAGAATGGTGTGGACTTCGGTCATCAACAGTTTCAGTAGCTTTTCAGGAAGAAAACCAGGCACTTAGAAAAATAGAATCTGTTCTATCATACTTCTAATTTGATATCTATAGGAACAGAATACTGTTCCAAAAGCAACTGAAACCCATACATCAAAAGGAGAATTTTGATATGCTTATATTATCAGGTAATTGCCAGAAATCTCACAAGAAATCTTCAGAAGAAAAACTAAGGCTAGCCAGTAGATATATGAATTTAATTGCAAATAACAATTATTTGGATTCATAAATTAGCACTTGTGTTTTGAAATCTTATCTATGCATGAACTACTGATACTTCTGGATTTCTAATACACTGAAACTGAATTCATATTGCGTGGTTACAATAGCTATAAGCACTGTAAAAGCTGCCTTTTACTGTATATGACTGCACCATTCTTACACTCCTTGAATATAAGTAAATTCATTTAAACAGCTTCTGACAAAAACAAATTAAGTCAACAAAGCTACTTAGAACCCCAGTTTCCAGTTAAAATTAGTAAATCACCATCAAAATATCAGGCTGTCTCTCTGGTTATCACTAACTGAGGGTTAACTCTTTTGATTAACAATGTAACTGAAAAATAAAAGAAAATCTTTAGGATTATTGTTTTAGACATAACCCTTAGCAGTCATCCATTGGACTACAGCTTTGAAAAAACAAATCTGTAAGCTCTTTATTACCTCTGCGTGGACAAGGATGATGCCATGCCTTCTAACAAACCACTGGTGGATTTAAATATGCGATGCTCTGCTAACCCTTTCAAGTCAACCATGACAAAAACATCACTGATTTTTGACATTGGGTTTAATCTTGCGAAGTACCCTTTTAGCAACTTTGTTAGCAGCATCCTAGACTCAAAAGTAAAACACTCAAGTGAAGAAAATCTCTCAGACAGCTGAACAGAAACCTTATTTACCAGTTTCCAAGCTGAACGTGTTCATCTGTCTGGCAAAGCGTCTTAGGCAATACATCAGCGAAGAGCATCAGCACGACTTGAGGCCAGTTCTGACTATCAGACATTTTGACTGAAAGCAAGGCAGTGTCTCAACTAAGAGGAATTCTCCCTAAAGCCTCTTGCAAGATTGGCTTTACTCTCTTGGTTTCCATAGGAATAGACAGAACTATCAACTGGCACGCAGTTAAAGAATACAATAGAGAAGACAATGGACCAGTCCTGTAAAAGCCAAGGTAAAACTGTTTCCCAGTGTAGGCTGAAAGAAAATAGGTGTTTGTGTCCTACAGCCTGTGACCTCCTTTACCATGGACTGTACATATTCCTACATAGTGTTCTCAGCTCTTTGGCAATAAATGTTATGGTCTACCATAGAAATTAGTAGCTTTCATGTAAAAAACACTTTTAAGGATGAAAATGCAATTAGCATTCTCATTTCCAGTTGATCTCTTCCACTGTTACTGGACTTGTTTTCCTGTAGTGTTCTTTTGAAGTCACTCAGGCAGAAGTACCCACAACACACAATCTCTGGGGATTTACGACAAAGCCTGAGACACATCATCCATATTTACAGGATCACTGCCCACCTCTCCATAAAGAATCAAAGGCTAAGCTTTCAAAAAATATTGTATTTCAAAAAACAGTGATTTGAAAGATTTGTGAGAAAGCACGGTCTCCCTCCTCCCCAAAAATACAAGTACCAGAAAATATTTACTACACTCCTTTTCTTCATCTTAATGGCTTTTGAGTTGAATTGTCTTGAACTAAGAGCAGTGTTACAACACTAGGAAAATATATCCTTGAAATAGACAAATGCCTTTTTAAAATCTAATAAAAATGTTACAAATCACAGTGCTATCCATGACAGACTTCTACCTGAAGTCTAAATAACAGCTATCTATCCAGTGAGAGTCTGTTTAGCCTACCTTTGTGCAGTACTATTTCATTCTGGAAGCAAACTAATTGCCATTACTACTAAGCATCACTCTCACCAGTGCTGTGTCACTACTGCCTTGTACTTCTTAATTGCACCCCTCTAAGTGCATGTCATGTTCTTCCAGACTGCTGGAAGCAGCAACGCATGCAAAGTGAAAATGAATATATGCTCATTTTTGAGCACAGCTTCACAGAATTTTTTGTTATTATTTTAGCTGCTGTTTTATCTGAAAATAAATGCATGCTTTTAATGTGATTTAAATATAGTTCAAACATATTAAGTCCTATAACAAACCACTATGTGAAATAATTGCAAATTGACCTATTAAATTCTATTTGATGAGAAAAGGTCTCCAGCCACAGTGAAGTCTCCATAACTATTACAGAAGGAGATGGACAATCCATATTGAAAACAACCAGCAATAAAGGTAGGTATACTCTTAGTTTAAATAATTATTCAGCCACTTCAGGCTACCTTTATATATGGCATAATTTTATAGTTTCTATAGACACTGCAGTGATGTTTGATATTTAAAATGAAGCCATAATCTACTTACAGTACTGGTAAATACATGAAAGGCTTCATAATCTACTCAAACTGCATTCTAGCAGTAACAAAAGTACTAGATTTATTTCTCTTTGTTCAGACTAGAGGCAGATAAAATAACAACTCAAGGTTGGTGTTGCAAAGCCTTCCCACACCTTATTAACAACGTTGAAAAAACCCATCCTTTGTGTTTATCTCTCTCTATGTTTAAATGTTGCCATCATAAGGCATAAGAAATCAGTTAATATTTCAGCAAAAATGATTCCTCATTAGTAAAAACTGGTAGCATTCTTCCTTAATCCTTCATTAATAATAATAATAAAAAAAAAAAGTGTGACAAAAGAGGGTTCCAAACTGCTCTACAAAGAAACAGGAAAATTTAGAATCTTAAGAGGCAGGTTAAATTAATTTTATATTTCATAAAATGCAGACACTAGCCATTGCTTTTCAGACAGCAACAGAATTTGTTTATGTAGTCCATACATATCCATTTTGACTTAAGTGTGATTCACTTAATTCTCTTTAATCAACAATTTAACCAACTGTTTACAGACAGAGAGAGAGACAAATGAAAGATTAGTGCTCCTGGAGTTTGTGGCTGGCCATAAGATCTGAATTTATTTTTCAAATACCTCCTATAGCAGTAGCCTTGCATGCTGAAGACACCCTATCTAGTATCCTATTGATTCAAATGACAAGCCTGAGCATCAGATTAAGGACGTGTCAGACACCTGATAGAAGATTCCTGGAGATTTCAGCAGAAAGGTGTTCTGTTTCAAAATGATCTATTGCTGGTACTACATGTATTGAAGAGTATGTGAATACATTTAACACAAAACTAATTCACCTGAACTTAGAATAACATTTATAATCAGCGAAAACAAATACCTTCACTTTTTACTGCAGAACAGCTGGAAAAAGACACCTTATTCAAACAGAAATCACCCTATGTTCACAAAATGGGACTAAACCAAACTGATGAGCTAATACTAGGGATAGTCCTGTTTTAATTTGTCAGTGCCAAATCTGGACCCAAACAAGTAAGTCATTTCTCAGTCCCAAAGTTTCTTCTCGTAACTGTTAAAGCTCAGTCGTGGGGTCAGCTGCAGAGGGGCAATTAATGCAAGAATGATGTTTTAGAAAGGACACTCAAACAGGGAGATGTCTTTGTCTGCAAAGGTACTTTTTAAGGTACAGACTTGGCAGCAGACATCAGTGTCCTGGGAGAAGAGCTGGACAAGTCTCTTGTGCACCGAGGGATGCCACAATGCTACACATGCTCAAGGAACAGCAGTAAGTGAAACAAAATTAATTCCATTCAGATCTGAAGTGTAACACTCCAAGCACTGTAAGCACCATGTTTAAAATGAATACCATTTCTAAGATGCAACCATAATCTTCAAGATCAAATGATGGGAAAATTTCCACCTATCCTTTGAACAAAGCACAAGGAGAGAGAGGGGGCAGCTCTTTGATAACACTATGTAGGAGACAACCAGGAGTTGAAAAGTAGGATAATTAAGTCAACTTAAAAGAGCCAAACATCAAGCAATATGGAATAACTTTCTTATAGAAAAAGCACTGCTCATGCCTGCACAAATTACTTGTCTTTGTTGGGCATATTTACATCCTGTTCAGTTCTAGTTCATCTTTGCAACAAAATGTCCGAGCTGAAGTTATGCACCAATATTTTTTTTAGACTTAAGTACTCATTTAAGCTGTTAAGACAGGATGACTTTACCTACTCACTCTTGGTAATGAGATTCTTCTAAAATTAATTAAAAATATTTTATTCACAGATAGCAGCTTGAAAAATTATGTTTATGGAAGAGGACTTAGCAAAGATCAGAAAAAGTAAAAATGGATAAGTCATCAGTCCAGAAGCTCTTCCAAATTTTACTCAAAAAAGTATGCACCGAACTCAATAGATGAAAATAAAGTAACTCTACCAGCTGGCTGTACAGATATTTAAGATATCATTCCATATGCTATGCAGAATTAGTTCCTTTTCACTGAGAAACACAACACAAGCAGAGCTTCTCAATGTTCTGCCACCATGGTTTGCACTTGATCCATATTTGCAAAATCTTTTAGGAAATCACTGCAGTTGGAGACATTTCTTTTCTTATTATTTTAATGAAATTTCATATTCAGACTTCAACTGCTTGACAGCAAGACTGCTCAACAGAGGCCCAAGAATGATAATACAATATATATTCTGGGTTTGACAATAGACTCCTTGGATTATTTCAAACTCAGAAAGCATGGCAGCAAAAGATATAAAACAAAGTGGAGGAGCAGAGAGTTACCAGAGCAAGAAGTGGAACAGAGATGCAGAGAAGTAAAATTACCTCAAGTCTGAAAATGGAAGAGAGTGGTTTGTACAATGAAAATAGCTATGACATTGCTGGAGAAAAAGAGAAAGAAAACATCACCAATAGTGGTGTTTGAGCTGGAGAAAAAGCAGGAAAAACTGGGGAAACCACAGATCACTGCCACGGCAAGGAAGATGTCTGGGAAAAAATACCCAGTAGAGATTTTGGTACCAAGCGTTAGGTAAAATTCTAGAAATTAAGATACTGAATCATGACACTTTTTTAATCCCAATGAATAAAACTAAAGATGGAACATTTCGAAAAAGTTTGTTTTCAGGAGAATAGATAAACTTTGCATAAGTTAAAAATATAATTTAAAAAATAATAAATAGGTCTGGGTTATTTCATTAACCAGGAAAAAGCTCATTTTATCCCAGTGTGTCTACAGTGCAGACTACAACACAGTCTAGAAATGCTGGGTCAGCTGCATGGTATTATGGATGCTGAAGCCAACCAGGCCACAGCAGCACAATATTTCTCCTGTAGCTCAGCAATCTTCAGCACACTTCAAGCTGTGAGAGCAGACTGTGATGTCCCTTCTTCATCTGTCCTTCCTGTAGCTCACACCAGAAGGTTCAATGTGCTTAAATCAGATTACACAGAACTCAAAAATAAATATCAAGATCATAAAGTCAGAGTTGGGGAAGCAATGAAACAAAGCTGAGAAAGATGAGTCAGAAGAACTGGATTATCAGAAAATAAATTACACAGGTACTGAATCTGTCAGATAACTAATTGCAAACCCAAAAATTATTCAACACACGTGAACCCAGACTCTCACACAAAGATGGGTCTTTGAGAGCATGGCAGTTAATCTCAAAGGGATAAAACCCCATGACTTCTGACACATAATACCACTGAAACATGATAACAGACAATCAGTTCAAGATTTCTGCCTCTGGAATACTTACACTATTGTACTAATCTACAAAAATAAACCTGAGATTAAGGATGGGTTTGCCAGTATTTACAGCAGACCCCTAGGCAAAATGGTGTTGCAAGTCCAGATGACCTGATGGTCAAGTGCTGCAGAAGAGAAGGGAGCAGCAGGGGAATCAATCCAAACTGAAATACTGATATAGTAAAACCACTACCTCAGAATAAAAGACCAAACACAGAAAAAAAAATCTGTGGGTTTTGAAATACCTACAGGTCCATTAAAAAAAAAAAAAAAGAAAAATATAAAATTGTCTTTTGATAAATTAGTTGATGCAAAATAAAGAGCTTTTTTCCACCGTCTGAAAACCTTGCTATTTCAAGATCCATTATACAGTTAACTTTGGCCAAGTACTACGGATCTCAAGGCAAATGCACTACTTAGAGAAGGGGAATACTGGCATGGTTACAGTTAAGACTTGCTTTGAAGAGAGTGGCAAAATAAGACAACAAAGAAAGAAACCATTACTTTAATAATTTTATAAGAAAATAATTCATTAAAATGTAGTCCTATTATTTGTAGATGCTGAAAGGGCTTTAGAAGTGAATTTCTTAAGCTCTCTAGCATTTTGTGAGAGCTCTGTCTTTCCCATGCAAGCTAACTGAAACAAAGTTAGTAGTTTATCAAACATCCCCACCTGCACTTGTTTTTCCCAGATTGTTACAGCTTCAACTGGAAAAACACTTGGGAACAGACAACTTAGAGTTGGGCAACCCCCCTCGAGGGGTGGATGGCCAGAGAACCAATTACTTCAGGCCATCCAGCTCACTTTGTGAACTAACATATAAAACCCTTGGGAAAAAAGCCATTAAACCGGCCTTGCCATCATTTCTACTGACCTGGACTCTTGTGGTTTTTCTATGCGTCTGCATTACAACAGCGACAATTATTTATCCTGATAAGGTAAATATTAGCACATCTGAGGCATTAAATTACTTGTTCTACTAGCATAATGGGTCTTCCGTTGGATTTATTGTATTTAGAACAGCACAAATCTTTCTCCAAGGAGCAGGCAGAAAGCAAAGGATCAAAAGCAACAGTAAGAAAATGCAGACAAAATTCAACCAATGATTTTAAAGTCCAGTGCAGGACTGGATCATAATACTCACTCTACTTAGAGCAACTTTGAAACAACTGCTTATATCTCAAAAAATATTCTGGTATTATCAGACTGACACATCTTTACAACAAAATACTAAAATAAAATATTTGACTTCCTTACAGCTTCTATTAAGTGATTCCTTCCATTGGTGGATATTTTCTTCCCCCATGTCATAATCTTTTGCATTTATATTCCCTATCTGAGTAGTTAACTGGCTTTTTCTCAAGACATAAAACCAGTCTGATCTGGTTTAACACTGCCAAATCTGTTTCACACAAATTCTGCCTGTCTCACAGAGAGAGCGAGAGAGTGCACACCAGGCATCCTCATTAACCAGAAAGATATGTAATTAAACAAGAAAGGGTTAAAGTGTGTGTTAGCCTGTTCTACTTTTCTATCTATTACTTTTTAAAAAGCTTTCATATGTCTTCTTCCTTGTTTCTGAAAGCTAACCATTCCTTCTTCCTTTCAGGAAGGCTGACATTTGACAGCTTAACATAGCTGACAGGGTTACCCAAGAGCTCACCCTCCCTATTCTCAATCCAATTAGACCTCTAATCCTCCAGATGAAAGGCCCAACTACTCACGTTCCTCATGACAACGACAGCTATTGATTATTTGTCACTACAGCTAACACCTTCTCTGTCGAGGCCACTCTGACAGAAGCAAACCTACCAAATTAGACAGCACTTTATCTGCCCTGGAGGCCAAATGGCACAACAAGTAAAGGCTAATAAATGGTATAAAAATGAACAAATCATAACATTATGACAGGTTGATCGTTGCCAGCAGCTTCACAGCTCAAGCTTGATGCTCTGTTAGACCTGTTCCTTCTCTTTTCTCTTCCACTCCTGCACCAACTTTGACTGAATTAAAGGCCAGAACAATTAAGGCATTTGACCAGCAAAGATAAGCTAGGATAGAAGTATCATCAAGGGACACGAATGTCAATAGCAGACTACCGTTTGTCAATAAAAACATTCCAGAGATGCAAATGCTCATGACTCTGCTCTCCACTAGGCTGTACTGACTCCCTTTGTACAGGGCTCTTCGAAAGCCCAGGCACAAACTCCGGGAAAATTAACCCCAGAAAACCAAGCCTGAGCTGGGAAACATTGAGGCAAGGATCTGCATCATGGGAAAGGATTCCCAACACCGTGCTAGATGATAGAGACATGTTACAGTCATTATTCCATTTAATAGCTACTTTTTTTTTTTTTTTAATTTGTAGCAGAGTGATATAAACCGGGACTACATCATTTGAATTTATCACTATAAATCTGCTTCAATTGTTTTTCAAAGAAAAAAAAATCTGTTCCTAGGACAATATGCAGTATCTAGTGACACAGGACCTCACAAGTCACATCACTCTGAGGCAAACTGAAAACATTTATTATTCTCAGGGTGGTACTATCCCAATCCAGTGAGATCAGAGGCACAGTCCCTAAAATGAGGCTGTTTATTACAACAAACAACAGAAGAGAACAAAAAAAACCCAAACAAAAAAAACCCCACCACAACCACAGGAATACTGTTAAGATCAGGCAATCAAAAGGATAATGTAGGTAAAATTATGCAAGTAATATGAACAGATAAAAAGCAATTAATACTGCCCTGCCAAAATTAATTAACTGATTCTTCAACTATGCTAAAAGGAGTATATTTTCCAGCAAGGAATTCCTATGCTTCTAAAAGTATTTAATATTTTTTAAAAAATTAAATCAAATTATATGAAATCTTAATTTAAACTTAAATTAAGCTGTTTTAGTTAAAGATATAAAACATGAATATCTGCTATTCTACTTCAGAAAAATCTACACTCTAACCAAAGAAAATGTTCTTGTGCAAAATACAGGTTGCACAGATAAAGGAAACTACATACAAGTGCAACATAATACTAATTTAAGAAATCTAAACACTGTGTAAAGATCTGTTTAGTAAAAAAAAAAAAAAAAACCAAATTATGTAGTATTTTATTGTTTTAACTTCTTATGCTTACAAAATATTCCTGGGCATGAACACATATTCAGTTATCATTTCAACTAGACACAGATGATTAAACACTTTTAAGACAGGCAGTATGGTATTATCACAAAATGCAGATATTTATATGAGCAGTTTGGCAAATGGATCCTTTATGACTACTAGTGCCTGAAGAAAAATTGAACCTACAGGATATTTAGGTAAGTTGGCTCTCACAAAATTCAAGCAAACCTATAAATAAAACTTGAAACAGTATATAATATTTCTGTGAATAAATTTTAATTATTACTATTCTACTCTAAAATGTACTCCAAATATAATAAATCACTGCAAAGAGGAGACAAATATTGTCATTTTCAAATTCCATAGAGTAATATTTAGCGGATACACTTTTATTTACATTTTACACATTTTTAATAGCCTCCTGTCCTTTCCAAAAGGAGACTAGTTCAGAATTCCTAATGCTGAGCCCCACAGAAGCACCTGTTGGAAGGAGACTGACAGAGGTGCAACTGGCCTGGCCTGACTGTCCACACCAGGGAAAACTGAGCGCTCTTTCCAAATTCTCACTCACATAAAGGCATTTATGCCTATGCTGGTGACAGTGAGTCCACTGTGTTCTCAGATGCTGTTCAGGTTTTCCAGGATCAAAAACTCCTTTATTGTTTATGTTACAAACCTCCAACTTATTCTAGTTTATTGTTAGTTTTATGGTCTGTTCTTATTTAGCAGATTCTCATTCTTTTTTTAATACATGCCTTGATTAAAGAGAATGGAATACATATCATTCTCCCAGTTTGGTTTTACCAAGTACATCATAAATATTCTCATTTGGACTTTCCCCTCCTTTTGTATTTTAAGGCCTTTTATTAAAAAAAAATCCACAAGAGTGTTATGCAAGAAGACTAGGTGGTGCCAAATAGTCAACAAAAATTACTGTTCTTAACACCTAATCTTATCAGCAAAATCTGTAAATAAATGCCTTTGAGATTTAGACTTACTAGCCCAATGAGTTGTCCACCCATAATTAATGGTGACTTTTCTGCTACAAGCCTTATTTATAATATTTGGTTTATGATCACTATTCTTCATAAGTGAGAATCTTTTCCACTATTACAAGTCACAATCAGAAATGATACACCACTGTATTTTTCAAGTTGTGTTCCAGACATGGCCCCTTGAGAATCCTATTGAATATCCCTTACACAGAGTAAGAACTAATCTACACATCTTCCCAGAAACCTTGGATGTATTTATTCTTTCTTCTATGTTTAGATTACATTTGCAACCTCACAAGTAAAACAAAATCCTTCAAAATGTGGATGCTACAACTATGGCTGCCAGCCATCAACTGCCCCAGGCAACTGGAGACCAACACTTCACCTGCACGTCAGGGGGAAGGCACTACACTCAGTGCATCCCTTTCCATGCAAATATACTCTACTACACACTATTTGTGTAAATACTCCACAAGTGCTCCTGCTGCAAGCCCTCTCTTTAAACATCCTCCATCCTACCTCAGCTTTTACTTCTATTATTCTAAATGAGAAAAAATACTATTTTGCTATTCCAAGTGGAAGTAGATAGAAACATTCTGCCTACAGCAGGCTGGAGAGCAAATCTGCCAGATATTTATAGAATAATTCATTTTAGCATCTCAGGCAGTTTTATTTGTTTTCTTTCATCATCCAGTCCTAAACACAGACAGTAACAGATGCTATGTTTTTTGGTTAGCCATATAACTCCTTCGATGTGTAAAATGTCTGCTGGAAAGTAGCTATAGTCAAGGAGGTAACCACAAATTGCAAGCAATACTTTCAAACATGTTTTGCCAGAGTAAGTTAGTTTAGTAGCCAACTGTTACTAAAGTAATTTAAAAATCAATTCTGCAAGTGCCATTGACTATAGGCATTCCTACCATATTTATCAGTGAAGTCAGTCTAGAGACCAAGTTTGATCTTACAGCGAGTCTGAAATTCTGATCCTGAACTTCAAGTCAAAAGAATACTTTGGCATGCAAATTTTTGCATAACCTTGTCTTAAAATATGGTTTCATGCTAGCATAAAACCAGTGAGAAATCAGATTCAGATGTCTCAGTATCTGCTGTGCAACTGAAACCTAACATGTAGAACAGTATTTCCACAGTTTTATCTTCTGCAGAGAAAAGAACTGCCTGGATTTTAACCCACATTTTGACAGCAGAGACAGAAAATTGCTGGATACCATATGACTGTAGTGGCTTAACACTTAATGGGGAAACAATAATGTGCATGCTCTTGCCCTGCTACATGACATGACAAAGTGTGCAAGCTGAAAATGCACTGCCTGAATATAGGAGAATCACTAATCAGTCCTGCAAAGTAGTGCCCAAATTTCGATCTGAATCAAAACACAGCAGAGGCAAATGGAAATATTAATGAAATCTAAAGAAAAGTCAAAAGCAGAATTAGGAGAGACATACAACCTCCTGAGAGTCACAGGTGCTATTTATCACACACAGAAAAACACCAATTTCAAAAGGGTTCCTGTTCTTCCTGAACTCAAATAGGACACTGAAATTCTTACCTATGGTTTTGAGAATATTTTCCATTATGTCAGTGTTCATTTAGAAAATTCCAGCCTTGCAAAGTCTCTGTCTGTTTTATTGTTCATTCTCAGCAGTGACAGCACAACTTTCTTGGGGAATGTGCTGGGAATCAGATCTCTGTAACAATATGAGATTTTTCTTCTTAAATTTTTCCTGTAGTTATTTTTAACCATTTCAATAGGGCTTGCAGCACAGATCAATGGTATTATCAAAACAACCAATAATAAAAAGCATTTGGGAACATGGGGACTTGTGTTAAATAGGCAGAAAATTAATTGTTCTTTTGTAGAGTTCATTTTCTGTCAACTCACTGACCAGTGAGAACTTCCACAGCTGTGAAAAGGGGTCAGGGGAAGGCCATGGATGGGACCAACCCCTTGGTAGCTAGGACAGCTAATCTGTAATATAACACATACAAACCACACACAGGGAACTCTGCCTTCCACCCCTGAGCAACTTCAGGCTGCATTCACTAGAGAGAACTCTTTGTTCAGGAAAGTGAAGAAAACATTTGTATTGTGGTTATTGTCTGTGGCTTAATTAATCACAGAGGAAACTACAATCCAACATGTGAAAAATATCACCTCTTCTGGCAGGTCAGCAAACATTCCCCTTTCACATCCTGGTGTGTTCAGATTTCTCACATTTAACCAAACTGTATATTCACATGAAAATATCATAGAATGAATGTAAAGCTCATTCACATTCCATCAACCTACATGCATTTAATATTACTCATTATGAGCTCTCACTTAAGGGGGAACATTATAAAAGGTTATTGGTCTAAGGAAAAAGGAACATGAACTGGCCAACATTGTCTCTGACATGATAATTTATTTTCATTTTATAGATTGGGAAAGAAAGACGCACGTGTGCTCTTTTATGCAGATCAAATAAAGCCTTATGAAAGATCTGAGAGACTACAGCTCCAGGAAATACATCTTGCAAAAGGTAATGAAGAAAAATGTATAAACTTGCTCCCAGGCAAGTTAACTCAGGAGTTTTTAATACCAACACCTTTTACTTGCTCAAGAATGGGGAAAAAACCATTCTGTTTTTGCTGCTCTTGGACTAACCTGACTGTACTCATTAGATAAGACTTGGGAATAAACTTTCATAAAATAAGTGACCTAAAGACTACCTTCTGTTTCTAATTTTCTACCATGTCTAATGCTTGCCACAGGCTGTCTTTTCTCACTTCCATTTCTTTACCTTTATTGTTACTGCTGAATATACAAGAACAACCATTTTTTCTACTTTAAGAAAAAGCAAAGATCATTAAAATATATCCTCCTACTTTACACGGAATTCCTATCTGCATCCTGGATGTACTGCTATTTATCAACAACCATGTCAGCAAATAAATAATATAAGCTACACAATATTTAATGCTTCTAAAGTCACATTTTCTCACTGGGGTTGTATTAATCTTCCTGAAGACAAAATTGATATCCTCCTGACAGTTAAGCATCCTGATAGATTATTTAAAGTGCATATTATTAGAAAGCAGCAAAAAAACATTGATTTTTTTTTCCTATCCTATGAACACAAAAGGCTGTGCTTAAAGTATTCAGAAAGATTCAGGAAGATTACTCCCCAAAGTAAACAGATTGCTAATAAGTGAGCATAGTCTGTGAGAAATTTTGAAAGAAGCAGGCCTGCTTTTTTCCCCCCTTAAACTGGAATTCCTTAATGAAAGATAAATGACAAGACATATACTGGTAATTTGGGTATGTAGAAACATTCCCATTCACAGGTATCACATGTGGGTGTTTAAAAAAGTTGCAATTTAACACTAGAAGTAAATTGCTACCAGAATGAAAATGCTACAACTGAAAATGAATGCCTGTTGTTAAACTGTAATCCCAGTACTCAAATCTCCACAGCATGTTTATTTCATGATAATCTAAGTTCTACAAGCTTAAACAATCTGTACCCATATAGTACTACAATTCCTCAGTGTGAAATCACTGGCAAATTATGCTAATGATTCTACTTCTGATGCAATCAGTCACTGTTTCAGTTCCCACTAAATTGCATCCGTGTTCAGGAAGTCACAACCACCCTCTGAAACTCCCATGGCAATCTTCACAGGTGCACTCCTGCAATAATTTGTATCGTTTTCTGGTGGGTTTGGATCTTTGAGGTCTTTTTTGTTTGACTGCTTTTCAATTTAAATTTTATGAAGTTAATGACTTGACCTCTGCTTTTTTCTTATTTTTTTAAAGGGTGTGCACCCTTTCAAAATTGCTTGTGAGACCTGTCCATTTGAAAACAGAGACCAAAGGAGTGGAACAGAAGAAAATCCAAAAGGAAAAACACCAAGTAACTTCATTCACATGGCCTTCTGCCTACAAAGACTGAATCACCTCCATCATAAGGCTGATGAAAAATAGAGAGATACTATGAAAGCTCATGTCAAGGACAATGGGAAAAGGAGCTGCTAAAAAATGTAAGCCTTGGGTGAGATTAATTTGTCACAATTACACCACTGACAACATGAAAACCTGCATCAGTCAGATGCCTAAAAGAAAGAAGGAGCTAGTCACTGTGCCTAAGAGTACTCATCTCACTGTAGGGTGAATGACTGCATCCTCAAGCACATCACTTTTAGCAGTTATCTACATGGCTACCTTATACATAGATGTCTGCAATGTAAATTTTTATTTACATGAGATAATTCTCAGCCCATCATCTCACAGTGCACTGTACTATATTATTTTCCATTGAGAGAAAGATATACTTGTTAGTTGAACTTTTTATGTGCTTAAATATATCTCCTTATTCATGCAAAAAATCTTTTTTAGACCAGTACGTGTAAAACTTAAAAGCTGCAATATGAAGGATGCTATCACTAAACAGAAGACTAACCATTAAGAACATAACTATTAGCATTAAGCAACCAATCACTGAAGATTATCATATCAATATATAACCACAGCTGTCTTTCAAAAAGCATTAGTGTTTCAGATGGTTCTGACCTTACCTTCTCAATTCCAGGAACTTTCTACAAAGAAAGGTGTGAGAATGTTTAGGCTTAGAAAGGTGACAATGGACCAATAAATAAGGGAATATCCCAAGACTTCCTTCTTGCAAGTAGTCCAGAATGTCATTAGTGAAGTCTGAGACAGAGAGATTATAAGAATCTTTTGTCGAGATGAGAACAGATGAGAACCTGACAGCTCTTCACATAACTATTGCTTTGTAGACATGCTCCAGAGACAAAAACCATTTGAATGAACCATGGAAAGACCAGGATGACACAGCAACTCTGAGTTCCGAGACTTAAGTTTCCTCATTAACTGGTAAATATGACCTGGTTATTAAAAAAGCACTAGACAGAAGTACTGATATCATCAGATCACCTCCACTTCTTTCCTTGTTGAAACCCTTGGAACTGAAAGAACATGTAAGAGTGCTGGCCAGTCTGCCTAGCTATGCTATCAGAAATAGTTTCGGTAGAGACTATGAACTACATTTATATCAAGTGCAGAAATTTTGGTACTGTTTACTGACATCCAAATCAAAATTGAGCTCTGTTGACAAACCATGGTTCTGAAAGATATCTTCTAGGACATTAGTGAAACAAAGCAAAGACACTTGGAGTGCACCAGAATGTTGGGAAGAGATCAACTCCACAAGTGCAAGTCACAAATTAACTACTTCAAAAGGAGTTACAGCTGCCATTAGAAAGGAGGGGGATTAAGGAACTACTGTGAGACTATCCCATCAGAATGTTTTGTCTGACCATATTGGTAGTGCTGAAATCTTTACCTATAATTTAAGAAGGACTCTGTACTATCAAGAAATAAGAATCTGCATTTTGAACACTGGATGTTGGTATCCAGTTGGCTTTTTGAAGGACTGGAAGAAATGTTTTTACAGAATAAACTCCTTATGTAATAACAAACAAGTTGGAAACAAAGGCTGTCTGCTATTCTGCAGACAATAGCTGGAAGCATAAAACTTGCAGAGAGGTTAAGAATTAAATATAATGTAGAGCTGATATGTACATATGTGCATGCATACACACACTTGCCCAGTACAGCCAGGTTTTGCAACTCACACAGGTCAAGTCAGAAGCTGCTTATGCAAGTGTTAAGGGAATGATGTGTTACAGTTGTTCATTTAAGTCCTATCCAACCAGAAATCCATCTTAGAGAAGAAAAGCATCTGAAGTCCTAATTCATTTTACTTAATACTGATGATTTATGACTGAATTCAGGTCAACGCCACATTTCTGAATGTTTGTTCTATTATAGGGACTAAAAAACCCGCAAGCAATTTCACAAGGACTGAAAGACATGAACTGGCAGTTCTTACAATGAAATCTCCAGACAGAAAAATGGGAACAGTGTCATCTCATCCTGCAAAGAACAAAACCAATTTTTTCATGATAACCAGGATTAGTAATGGGAATTGAATCCATCTTGAATCCAAACACATGAATGAAGACACTCATCTCTCTTCAGTCCAAGATGGATAAATCATTGCTTCTGCTTGGCATTAAAAGAACGCTTTCTCACAAACTCTTTGCCCCTGAGACAGTTCTGTGGCTCCCAAAGAAAGGTAGCAGAGAGTATTTTTTGTCAAATCAGCTGCAAGACTCTTTCAGAGGATCAAGGGCAAGGGGCCATGTAAAGGCAGCCTGTAGAATGATAACCTAAAAAGTCTCAAATATTCTGGCAACAAACTCCAGCCCTCAGAATGTGTGTCTGCTGTGATCTGATGAGCAATGTGTCCCAAAAGCCCTTCAAAGGACAGCAAAGAACAGCAAAAGTAATCTTTATACTCAGAGAAGAAAGTTGTGACTCAGGAAACCTTACTTCATTTTACCTCCACCTGCTTTAACAACATCAGTTAACAACATCAGTGTAGAAAGAAAGTCTTTTCTTTCCTGCCTCTTCACTGGTTGCATGTAAAAGCCTGTAAATCTTAACTTCTCTCTCCAAAGAAAAGTTAAATTAGGATGCAACACGAGTACAATTTAGGAATCTGAATCTCTGAGCACTGCCCTTCTAAACAGCTAATACTTGTGACTACAAGTTAATGGGGATTTATAAAGTCATGTGAATCTGTTTTTGATGAAGCACAGGACAGCTACTAACTCACAAGCTTGAACACAACAAAAACTCAGTGGCCCTGGTAAATATGTATATCCATAATTAACCAACATGGTTAAAAACAACTTTGGAAATGTGTGACCTCACAACACGTTTCTTTTTCTATCTGAAAGTCAACTTTACTGAGGAATTTTACTTTGGAGAAAAAAAATTAGAATGCAAACCAAAAGTATCAGTGAGAAATGAGAAGAATGCAAAACATTATTTAAAAAGCCAAAACTGCATGAAACATAAGGTTGTTTTGAATTTTAATTTTATATATTTTTCAGAAGATGCTCGTGGCAGAAATGTAGATCTTAAAACATTAATATGGAAAGACTACAGACAAAATTTTACAGACATGAAATGTTGATTTCATAAGCTGACATCAATAGCAAGTAACTGTTCAGAAGACACAGAATGGAATTTTAGAGGACAGATAAGTGAGGCAAATAAAAAGCAGTTGCAAGGGCTGTTTCCTGATCACTTTTTGCCCCCAGCACTAATGATGGTACAAGCACTTACCCAGCTATGGGGGTGAATCACATCTATCTAGTACATTACACATTAAGTGTGTGATTACATAAAATCTACTACTACAATCTTTACCTCATGCTGTTTTACCTTCCTTTTCATCTGCACTGCCGACTGAAAACACATCTAAGATGGTCCAAGCATCCTACAGTACAAGCTGCACTTTCAGGATTGAAGCAAGGCATAAAGGAAATGGAGAGCACATGCAGTTAGGGGATACTATGCCAAGAAAAATCTCTCTCACCTTCAATTGGTATAATACAAATATCTACATATGAAGACAAAGAGAGGACAGTAATTTATATTGGTTTAATATGCTAAAATTTATTTTAAAAACCTGTGGAAAATGTAATTTTTACAATTCTATTTTTAGTATGATTAAAATGTTTGCATTTCTATCACATCATAAAATCTAAAAGCCTGTACAAACACCAGATAAGTAGAGGATGTTACAGCAATTTTTTTAAGTCTCTGACACTGCTGCTTTCATGAAATACCTATCTTTGAAGCAACAACATTCACACTAAGCTGACCCTTAGAAATACAAAGTGAATCCTGGAAACAAGACTATGATGATAACTGAATTATTTCATCAGAGTGTAATGGTATGTAACCAAGCAGATGAATTTGCTTATTTCAAGGCAACTACACAACCTACAATACTTTATTTCCCAGCAAGGGATGCAGTAACACAGACCACACAGTCCCTATGGACTCCCATGCAAATGTACCTGGAAAATATCACCTTATTATAGTTTTCCCAAATAGCCTTCAATTTAACTGCTCCTTACTAAATACCAGGACCCTACTATAGCTACCTTTATGTAAACCTAATTAAAATAACATAATAAAAAAATTCCAGATTGTATTAAAACCTCTGAAAAATGTGAATGCTTGTGAACAGGTGACAAGATATTATCCACCGAAATGGTTTGCTATGAAACTTGCAGCAGGCACTCTGCCTGGTACCAAAAGACAGCTTACTCAGACAAAAAAGTGCTAATTTTTGAGCAGTTACAAACATATTATAAACACTAAAATAGTAAATAAAAGGCTGTTTCTTTCAGTTTGCATATTTAATCTTCCCTGTGGAGTCTTTTCTACAGTTTATGAACTCAAATGTCTTGGTTAGCAGCCAAAGCCCCTTCCCTTTTTGTTTCTTTTCTTTTCCCATCAGCAGCCTGCTTATTATCCTGCGGTGAGACTGTGGACACTTCCTCCAGGCCTAGCCACACTCAAAATTTCTTGCAGCTCTGAAGTTATACTTTCAGTTACCTTTTATTTTATTGTTGAATACTTCCTTTAGCTTTTCTTCAGTGGGACAATGTAACTGGACAGTACAATAGACTGAGATTGTAGAAGGAAAAGCCAGTAATGAACTGACGGCAACCCCTGTTCCCCGTGCCCCTGCACCACTGTCCGCAAGGTAAGGTAGAGAATTTGGGAGTGAAGTTCAGCTGAGGAAGAAGGGAGGGCAGTGGGGAACATGACTTTAAGATTTGGGTTTATTTCTCATTAAGCTACTCTGCTTTGACTGTAATAAATGAAACTAATTTCCCCAAGTTGAGTCTGTTTTGTCTGCTCCAGGCGCTGGTAAGGGATCTCTACCTGCCCTTATCTCAGCCCACGAGCCTTTTGCTCTCTTTTCTCTCCCCTGTCCAGCTGAGGAGGGGAGTGATAGAGCAGCTTTGGTGGGTGCCTGGTGTCCAGCCAAGGTCAGCCCACCTCACAGCTGCTGTGAAAGCATTAACTTTATAAGCACTTGTCAGGTACTCACCTTCTGTGCAGCAAAATGGAGAGCAGTTCTTCGGCTGCGATCAGCTCTGTTCACATCAGCTCCAGCCTTCAGCAAGGCCTCTGCACAGTCCAGCCTGTCAGCCAGCACACAGTACATCAGTGGAGTTCTTCCAAACTGGTCCTCTTTATCTTTCAGCTCAGAGTTTCCTAAAAAAAAAAAAAAAACAAAAAAAAACGAAAATGCTCACTTAAACCAGTTAAGTATATTAAGCAATACTTTTTTATTAAAAAGTCATCTTATTACAAAATGAACAGCAGGTATCTCATTATTATATGACTGGGGTGACAAAAAAATGGAGTATATGATAAACTCAGAGTTACTACATTTTATCCTACTTTTACTGACAGCTACAGAATATTGTGAAATATATTTACAGAAAAAAAGTATATTCAGAAAACATTAGTTCCATGAATATACCTACCACCAGTAACATTCTGCAGTGGCATAATTATAAATAATTTTAAAATAGTTACACAGATCTCAGCTGCACAGACTAGTTTAAAAAATATCAACACCACAGAAACCAAATAGACATCCTGAAACCTGTAAACACTGTAACTAAAACAAACTTTGAAGCCTACTCACAGTAATGTTTATTTTAAAAGCATAAACGTCAATATTACATCAATACCATTATTTACTTCAGGGTGCCTTACAATATGGAAACTACTAAAATACTTTCCAAGCTTTATTGAATTGATAAGGTTAGTAAGGCAGTAATCTGATATCCTATTCAAAAATAAGGCAAAACACTATTCTTATTCACAGTCCGAAAACCCCCCAAACTGAGCAGTTTCACTACAAAGTTTCATATTTCCATGATGTCACCATATAAAGACAAGCACCTTAAACTTCACAGGTATCAAGTACCCCATGCATCCAGACTCTCCAGAGGTCCAACAGAGAAATGTTGTCTACAATTACTCAAGGAACACTGAATTTTACAGGCAAGTTAGTTTTGCTCTTTAATTATTCCTTTGTCTGCATGACTGTTGATGCTTCAGAAGCACTCCAGCAGAGGCATGCTGCTTCTTTACACAGTCTTTGCTCTCCCCCAGTATATTATATTTATCTTCATATCCAGTAATTGTATTCTTAATTATAATTTCTATTGATTCACCCAGAAGAAGAATCAAGCAGATTAAATATGAATCAAGGGGAATATCAGGAATTTGAATTCATTCTCCACCAATCAAGCCACTTATAAAAAACACTGTCAAGTAGGATATTGCCAGTCAGAGCAATCATTTACTCACTCACTACATTTTTTAGTTCCTTTAAAACTACAGAGTGAATACCATGTTAATCACATGATTCACTCTGTAACACCTTTTTTTTTGCCTTAAAAGTGTGATTTGCACTGAAAAAATTCTTTTTGCTCTGCACAAAAAGTTTAAGAACATTTCCAAACTCCTCTTTGATGCAGATATAGAAAAATTCTTTTTATTCTTTACCTGTTGCCTTGTCTTCTCTGACTGCCACTTCACCTTGACAATCCACTGGCTTTACAACTAATTTTTATGTTACTAGCAAATTACTAAAAAACAAAGAAAACAAAAAAACCAAGCAAGCAAACAAACCAACCCCCTCCCCAAAAACCACAAGAAGTCTTCTACTGAAGCACACCTAGCTTTCTCAGAAACAGGCTGGATTTTTAACACCTTTTTGCATTATAATACTCATCTTCACACTGCTGTTTAGCCTGCTCCCCTGCAGATATTGTGGTCCAAAGCATAATTTAACATGTCACTGTTCCCAAACAACAAGCCAGTTTCTCTAATTAACTAAGTACAGTCAGGTGCTCTTCCAGTTTTAGTTCAACATGATCCCTTAGACAACATTAAACCACATTTCACTGCTAAGTGTTAACATAACCTCAACAGTGTCTTAAACTGCTTGAAGCTGATGGGACTTGAACAATCAAATATATTAAGAGAAATAAATACACATTCATTTTGCCCAATAAGACATAAGCACATGGGCTTACACTCAGATAACATTGGTTCTTAAATCAGCAGTGTGCAAAAACAGTACCTCTTCCTCAAATACCAGCTCCCTTTCTGTTGTAGAATGCTGGAGGATATAAGATTTAGAGACTGAAGACAAACAAAAATGACCTAAAGCTCAAGTGCAATGCAACTAAATAAAGCAAGAGATATCTGTTTTCATTTTCAGTTCTGAAAAAGTGATGTAGCTGATGACAGAGTTTCCATGACTGTATAGAGTCTGAGGGAAAAATGAGGAAGAACTTCAAAATTTGATGTCAGTAATTTGCCTGAAGCTTCTGCATGTTTTTTTAAGGTAAAGAAACTATCTTCAGCTAGCTAGGTCTTCTCCTTTTGCTTACCAGGCTCTGCAAGGCCCTTAGAATGGTTAAAATCCTGTGAGCATTTCCCCGAAAGGGTGTCTTTGTGCTCAGGCTAAGAGACAGGACAAGGGCTAGGAGCTACTATATCACCATCAGTTGCTAAGGGGGGATTAAGCTGATGAAAGTCAGTAGTAATAACATCTTGTGAACTTCACAATTTTGCTGCAGCAAATTATTATTATTATTTTTGCAGTCACGAAAGCACAGGTAGCCTTTAAAACATTCACATATTAGCATACCTAAAATCTGCTTTGGCACAAATAAATTCTCTTCACATATCTGCCTAAGAAAGAAATTTTGTTAGATCCTTCCCCTTTCAGAATCAAAGTCCTCAGCCCACCATAATATGCATTCCATAAGCTTATTCCCAAGAGAGGTCACGAATACTACAGAATCCAGGGCCTAAGTCCAAAATTTAACTCTCACAGCTGTACTTCACCAGTTCCTCACACTCTACTGTAAGCAGTCAGATCAGACTCATAACATTTCTACGCATTTTTCAAACCAGAAAATGAGAAAGGGCAGCATGAGGGTGTGAATTCTCCCTAATTATTAAAAGACAGACCATTTTTTTGTCACTTGCAAGAATCTTGCCTTCTGCAATATCTGATTTGAGATTTATTCTACCTCCCACAATGTAGAAGAGGCAAGAGAGAAGTAGAGAGGAAGATCAAACAACAGCACACAACTGCATATTTGTAACCCATAGTTTAGTTAAAATTTACAATGAAACACCACAACGGTTATTTAGAAGCATTTGGATGCAAGCAATGCATTAGAATGAGGAGCTGGACTGAACAGACACTTCAGTATAATGACTATTGTAATCATTATTGAGTTCTTTTAAACAATTAAAACCATTAAAACAATTAGATGCCTCTTCCCAGAGCATTAAATGGAAAATTATCCTCCAAATACAAAATTAACTTTTGCTTGCTTTTTCCCTAGGATCAAAATCATACAGATGGATTTTAACACTGAAGAACTGTTAATTAAAGACATGTTCAGTGTTGTATAAAACACTGTGAGCATTCCCCAAAGCCTAAGAACATACAAGTCTAAAACAGCATGGTACAGTACAGGACAATTCATGCAATGCAAACAATTAGCACACGTCTCTTAGAACACTGGTTATACAATTAACACTTGCCATGTATTTTATGGTATTTAACCCACAGGGTTTTTAGAAAGTCCTGTGATTAAACATTAGTGGCAGTTAACATACAGAGATAGTTTGTTCCAAAGCCCACCTTCTCTAAATTCCCGACTTACCTTTGATTCTGTCTGTGTCAAAAGGAACACATTATGCAGAACACACTATTATTTCAAACACCTGTTCCTTTAAAATTCATCTATACTCTAATTATATGCAAATAAAGCATCTATGTTTGTATACAGCCACACATGCTCCACCAAGCTACAAATGGCAGAAGGAAAAATCACCAAAGAGGTTTGAGGGGCTGCTCTAAGAGTCCTTCGGCCAGCCTCTATGCCCCTCCTATGATAATAACTGAACAGGGAAAGCACAAAGAGGAAAGTAATCATGAATTTAGGGGCTAAAAGGTCCTCCCTGAAAGGAGGAGAAAGTCAAGACTTCCCAACACTGCATACACTGCTGGCTACGTATCCAAGGTGCAAAGCTTGTCTGTATTAGAAAAATGTTGTTCAGCAATGTAGCACACAGAGCACACAGCACGCTGGAGTACTGTCCTGATTTAGCTGCTGCTGCTGTTGAGTGCAGTCATGAAATTTGGTGAATAGTACCAATTGCTCAATTTGCTTCTGGCATCAAGTTATACTTTCAACAGTGACTGGTAAACAGCTAAAAATATTACTCTAATGCATTCTTCTTCTGCTAGGCAATATGTGACGTTTTTGGTTCATTTTTTTTTTCTTTTTGGTCCAGTTCTGGCAAAAGTAAGGTCTGTGTCATATCCTGTCAAAACTTGGCAAAGCAGAAAAGCCAAATTTTGCCAGTATAACAAATGCTACAAGGATTGGGCAGTTCACCCTCCCATGCAAATAAAACAGCATTTTTATCTCATTGCTGCATGAGTATCATTAAAAGAAGAACAACTTCCTTATCTGGTTCTAATGGCTGTTTTGTGGTATATTTGACAAGATGTACCAGCAACACAGAAATACTTTTTCCTTTGTGTGTCCAAAAATACAGTTTTTGGCTCTGAGATTAACAAAAACACACTGAAGTTAGAAAAAGCTCTTTGTTGCTTCTGACTGTTAGCCAGGATTTAAAAGCTCAGACTGTTTTCCACCTCCATACGCAGGCAGAAGGATTTTTTAGAAACCTGGGTATTTAAAGCTACTTCATAGTTCAATCTCACAGATTTCTAGAAGTATCTCCATATCAACCACTCATCTGCTGTTTATAAAATGTTTGAAAAAAGAGCAAACAGATAGCATTAAATGCAAACTGTTTTGTCATATGATGGTTCAAACATATACTAAGTTGAAGGCCCAGCAAAAAAAAACTGTTTCAAGAAGTGGAGCTCCTATAAAGTCAGCTGCCTCAAATGTGTTCCTGTTGGAGTCAAATCAGTTCTAGTTATCTTTTGAGAAAACTAGATCCACCTTGTAAGGAAGAGCCCCTTAGTGCTTTCTGTACAGCTTGGACAACAGATCCACACAGGTCACTACCCGTGGAACACAGGCCACCAGAAGATAAATAAAGAAACCTTACTGCTGGTTTAATGCAATCACCACTGAAGCCTTCACACCCATTAAAACTGACAGTTAATGGCATAAATACAGACTACGCTTCTCATTATTTCACAGTCCTTCAACCTTTGCCAAGCGCCAGGAATTGGATTTTCCAAAAAAGGCTGAGCAAATAGAGCTTGTACAGTATCACTTGGAATTCCATTTAATCAGAAGCTCTGAAAAATCCAAGTGTTCACCTATATGTCAGCCTCCCAGATATATACGAGACTGTTTTTGGAACACAGAATATATACTGCTTTTGGAAACGATTAACCTGGAATGCCATATCATTCCTGGAGAGCAAAGGAAGGCAAAATCTTGAGCTTTTTAATAGATGTGAATTTTTTTTTTTTTTACTTCCCATTCAATAGGACTAGACTCTCTCACTACCTTTAATTTCTCTTGAGAAACATTGCCAGTCAATCAGAATCAAAGTAACAAGGCTGGCTCATTTTGTTCACAAATACTACACAGTGTCAAGACTTCAGAAACTATAATAAATTATCTGTAAAAACATATTTATCAAATTTCCCAAAAAGCAATTCAAAAAACAAGGACTTCTAGACAAAATATTTTGGCACAAAGCACTTCTCCAGAACTTCAAATTCCCTGGAAGGTTTTCTATCACTTACCGACTTTCTGTTTTACTTCACAGAGAACTACCAACCAAAGGCAACAGGTAATAAAAAGTAAGAAAAATCAGTCATATTTTCAGGGCAACATTTATTCTAGAAGGACATATAATCAAGAAATCAAAAATATCCTACAGATCAGAGCTGTAAATCAAAACCAAAAAGCCTCAGTTCTGAAGTAATCTAAATGCATCTACAGTGGAAACATTTACCTGCTATTAGCTTTTGGAGAGTACTCTTATCTCCATTAACAGCAGCAGCATGCACTTCAGATGCTAACGAGGAACCACTGAAGAGGCAGTTTGCTGAAATATTCATACTCTTTCAAGGTATTACTATAGGTCAGATCTGTGCCACCAGCATTTTCTGTAGGAATTCAGTTCTAGAAAAAAAAACAAAACCACATCAATAAAACAGAACTAATTTTATAATGAGTCATTAAAATTACTCAAACAATGTTAAAGATGCTTCTGTTAGAAAAGAAAAAAACCATGTTTTTCAACTGTGGAATAAATCTACCTCTAGCCAAAATTCACCAGAAAAAAGCCTACATGAAATATACATATATATTGTTGTTTCATAGCCTTAAACATAAATTTCATCCCATGAGCTTTGTCAAAATCTGTAAAGTGTTTCTCTACAAACCAAAGAGACTGTTCTTCAGAGTGTTGCCACGCATGCTTTAATTCAGTAACCAATAAAGTTTGTTATCAAGTATCAACTTATTATAGTCCTGAAGCATAGAACCACAGAATATCCTGAACTGGAATGGACACACTGGGACCATTGAAGTCCAGCTCCTAGCCCTGCACTGAAATCCCCAAGAGTCACACAACGTGCCCAAGAGCAGTATCCAAACACTCCTTGAACTCTGCCAGGCTGGTGCTGTGACCACTGCCCTGGGCAGCCTGTTCCAGTGCCCCAAACACCCTCTGGGTGAAAAACCTTTTCCTAATATCCTGCCTAAACCTCCCCTCACACAACTTCAGGCCATTCCCTCAGGTCCTGTCACTGGGCACCACAGAGAAGAGATCAGTGCTGCCCCTCCTTTTCCCCTCACGAGGAAGCTGCAGACTGCAATGAGGTCTGTCCTCAGTCTCCTGCAGGCTGAACTGGCCAAATGACCTCAGGTTCTCCTCATATGGCGGCTCCTCAAGGGCCTTCACCATCTTCATTGCCCTCATTTGGATTCTCTCCAATAGTTTCATATCCTTCTTACACTGTGGCCCCCAAAACTGCACACAATATTCCAAGGTGAGGCTGCTCCAGAGCAGAGCAGAGCAGAGTGGGACAGTCCCCTCCCTTGCCCGGCTGGCGATGCTGTGCCTGATGCCCCCCAGGACAGGCTTGGCCCTCCTGGCTGCCAGGGCACTGCTGACTCAGGTTCAACTTGCCAGCAACCAGGACCCCCAGGTCACTTTCCATGGCACTGCTTTCCAGTATCTCATTCCTCAGTCTGTCCATACACCCAGGTGCAGAATGCAGCACTTTGCCTTGTTAAACTCCATACAGTTGGTGATTGCCCAGTCCTCTGATTTGTTGAGGTCTTCCTACAGGGCCTCTTGGCCCTCAAGGGAGATAACAGCTCCTCCCAATTTTGTATCATCTGCAAACTTGTTTAGTACCCCTTCCAGTCGTGCATTGAAGTCAATAATGAAGATACTGTAAATCACAGGGCTGAGGATGGAGCCCCACAGAGCCCCACTGGTGACAGGTGCCCAGTCTGATGTCCCCCCATTCACTATAACCCTTTGTGCCTGACCCATGAGCCACTTGCTCACCCATCATGATCACATCATGATGTGTTTATACAGTTGTGTGCTGGACATTTTGTCCAGGAGGACACTGTGAGAGACAGGATTGAAAGCTTTACTGAACTCCAAAAAGATTCCATCAACTGATGTGTCACCTGACCTTACTTCCATTGAGCATACACCTTCTTTTTTTCCATTAGCTCTAAAAGAAAATCAGCCAAGCCAATCTTCTACCTCGTCTGCTTGACTTCAGACATTTCAGAATTGCCTGCCCCTGTGCCCTTAGGAGGAAGTGCTTAAGAAGTGACCAGCACTGATGGACCCCAGCATCTTCAAAAGCATTTTCTCAGGAGATCTTACTATCAAGTTCCTCCATTTTCTTCACATTTCACCTCTCAACAAATAAATCAAAATATAAGAAATCCCGGGGCAGCAGCATAAAATTCAGCAAATATCAAAGAACTTGGTGAAACACCAGAAACATCCCAATAGCACCAACAATAATTTTACATAAAACTGACTGCATAGAGACGAGAAGTAATAATGAAAGATGTTTGTAGTTTCCAGATGAAAACAAAAGTCACTTCTGCATTAAGAGTTAGTAATAATACAGGTGAGAGAAGCAACCCATTATCTCTACTGCAATTCTTAGTAAAGTATCATGATTCCATTGAATGGGCAAATTCTGCACTAGAGAAGTTCTGAAATATTAAGAGGGAGTACAAAAGGAAAATTTGTAACATTCTTCAGGTATTTTTTTCATGTATATAACAATCAGATGAACTGCTGTCTGGAACACTTGCTTGATAAGGATCCTCATTAACAAAAAATTAGGCATAAAAATAAAGAAATAAGTAAAATATCTGCTCATAAAATGCTACAAAATTGTCATTATCTGTAATATGCATAGTATTACTGTAATCAAGTAAATAATTCGCTTTTCTTCTTTAAGCTAACATGTAGAAAAGGATTAGCTTTCTCAAGTCACTTAAAATGAAGGGACACTCACATAGACACCAAGATCTCCTCAAGGCATATGATATTTCATACCAAACTATGATATGTCTACTTTACAATACACAGATAACAAGAATGACATAATTTTTCTATTCAGCAAAACATGAGGTTATTAAAATTTAAACATGATTACACGATTGTGCAATCAAATTTTATTGATAGTTTCCAAGTGAAGACTGAGCTTTGAAAAAATATCAAAGATTTTTCAAATGTGAGTTAGTGCAGAAGATGTGCATTCCACAGATCAAAGAGCACGAGTTCTTAAGGTAGTCATAGCAGGAGTGATAAAAGCCAAGTTTCAATTTCAGACTATAAAAAATACATGACTTGTATGTATATATGTGTGTGTGTGAGTGTTTGCAGCTCATGAAACTGACAGGCCACAAGATTTTTGTAGGGTCACACAAACTCTGAGCCTGTCAGGCTTCCTTTGAATCCAAGCCAGTCTTGACTTGAAAAAGCTGATGTAAAGGATTTTCTTCTGAACGGTGGTGTTACACCCCCGTCTCCCTCCTTACACTCGTGTACATACTGGAAATGTGACAAACGCAAAGCGCAGCTTTCTGGGATCTCTTTGAGACAACCCTGCAAAGTTTCAGAGCATGTACGTATTCCGTAAGGTCCAAAGTTTTACTGGAAGAGGGCGAAGCCCTGAATTTTGGGTGTTCTTTATTTTCGGCATTTAGAACTGAGAGAGTGACAGAAAGCGCAAATCTGCTGAAGCGCCAAGGGATAAACATCAACCATGACGTTCCAGTCAAGCCCAAGTTTCCCAACCCTCCCAGCAGCCGCTCTACCCCGTCACACACACTCTCCCAAACAGAACACACTCCCACACTCTCCGAGGACACGAAGACCGCCAGGCGCACGGCGCCCAAATCGCCCTCCTCACACTCCCTACAGGCAAACCCGTGTGCCCGGTGCCGGCGGCTGAAGGTACAGGGCGGCGGCGGTCAAAAGGAAAGCGGACAGCCGCTGAGGGCTGGCACGGAGCGATCCTGAGCGGAAGAAGGTGCGGTGCCGCGGGACACCCGCGCCACCACGGCGGGAAGGGTTAACCCTGCCTCGCCCAGACCGCGAGAGCCGCCTCCCTCTCTCCTTCCTTCCCTCCCTCCCTTCTTCCCTGCCCGGCACTGCAGCTGCGCCCCGTAACTCACCTCCACCCCGCCCTTCTCCTCATCGGGGCGCCGCTGACTCCAGGCACCGCCCCGCGGGCAGCCCCGGTGCGCTCTGGGATCCACGCCTCCTCCCTCTCTCAACCTCTCTCCTTTCCTTCCTTCTCCTCCCTCCCTCCCTTCCTTCTCCTCCTCCCTGCCCTCCCCTTCCCGGAACTACGGTTCCCGGCGTGCCCCGGGAGCGCGCGGCGGAGCGCGGGGCCCCGCGGTGGAACTTGCCCGGGTGTTTCCTGGCGACGGGGGGAAGTGGAGGAGCCGCCGCCGCGGAGAGTGGGAGCCGCGCTTCTCCCCTCCCCGCTCCCGGGCGCCCGATCTACCATGAGACCCGCCATCTTCCCGCTCCTGCCTGACCCTGGCTGCCTCCTGCTCCTCCTGGTAAAAGCCGTCGACTCCCCGCTGCACTCCCCTTCCCCGCGCCGGCTCGGGCAGGGCGACGCTGGGGTGGCCGGCGGGGCCCGCTCGGGGTTCTTGTCTCGCTCCCCTCCCCCGCCCAGCAGGTGCCGGCGACCGGGAAGGAGGGACGGCGGGAGGGAGCGGCCCCGGCGGCGGGGCCCGGCGGTGTGGCTGAGGCCGATAGGCTGCGCGCACGGGGTGGGGCCGCGCCCGGGCCCGGGCCCGGGGCAGTGGCCCGGCGGGCGGTGCGGCCTTGCCCCGGCTCCTCGGGTGCCGGTGCCGGCGCGAACGGCCGTAACGGAGCCCCTCTGCAGCCCCCCGAAAGAGGCTGTGGCCAGGTGCGGGGCGGCCTCTTCTCCCAGGCAGCTAGCGAGAGGACGGGAGGACATGGTCCTAAGCTGCGCCAGGGGAGGTTTACGTGGGACATCAGAAGGAATTTCTTCGCAGCAAGGGCGATTAAACACTGGAATGGGCTGCCCAGGGAGGTGGTGGAGTCACCGTCCCTGGAAGTGTTCAGGAAATGACTGGATGTGGCACTTAGTGCCGTGGTCTAGTTGACACGGTGGTGTTGGGTCATAGGTTGAACTCGATTGTCTTAGAGGCCCTTTCCAGCCTAATTGATTCTGTGATCTTTAGTTGTCAGACTACAGCAATTTTTTTTAGGGATTTTTTTAGGCTGGCATTTCATGCATGACCTAAGCCACCTTCCGGCTTTGCCAGTACACAAATGCAATCACTGTTGTGTGTGTTTTGTGGAGATAAGTTGCCTGTGTTATCTTCTCTTTTTTTATTTTTTTTAAATAGGCTAATGTGGTGATTCTTATTTTTCCAGAAATTTATTAGGCCAGATTCTGGACCTTTCATAACATAAGTGACTTTCAGAACTAAGGGGGACTTGTGTGAATAAATTTTAAGAGGATTTTTCTCTTAAAATACTGATGAGTTTAATCAATCTATTTTAAACATTTGGGATAATAAAATTGGCCAGAAAATTAAAGAATAATTGGAGGTAATAGTAGGTAGAACTCCAGAAGTGTGAAGAGGAGTACACAGTAATATAGCTGCTAATGAATGAATGAATTGGTTAGGAATGTGAGGACACATATGTAATGAACAGTACAAGTATTCATTATCCCTTTGTAATGTGCACTTTCTAACTGGTTAAGCTCTGGTTAAAGTATTATGAACCTGCTCTTGTTTCAGGGTTAGGAAATACGTGTGATTGGTAGGATCTGAAAAAACACATTTGAAATGTTTATATATAGATGACAATAGTTTGATAAAACACTATATGAGAGGCTGAAGTGAAAAACATCATACTTTTTAGTCACATCTGTGTATTAAAACACAGGTGCTTATGTGTTAGATTGGTTTTAACAGTTATTTTAAATACAGACTAATGAGCAAAACCAAGGAGTGTGTACTGTTTAACGACACCATGAATGTGTCCATTAAATGGAGGAGTACAAATTTGAAAAAGTGGGCACAAGTTAATGAGTTTTTCTTTCTTCGTGGCACAGTTGATCAATCTAAATTTAGTATGCATCAATTAGAGTTATGTTTGCCAAAAAACCCCAAACAAACCAGGAAATAGCTATGATCTGCAACTTGTGTGTGTTTTATCTGCTGTTTCTTTTTGTATGGATAATTTAAACCCATTTCTAATGTGATTTTAAAAAAACCAACAACTGCGCACATAAAAGTTTAAGAAGACTACAGAACACAGTTGTTCTTAAAAAAATACAGTTCAGTGCAATGTTGTCTGTGTGATTATTCAGCATCATTATATCAGTCATGGCCCTGTGTTGTAAGATGCCTAGTTACATGAATCAAGCCAATGAATCATTCCTTTTGGTAGATTTGTTAAGAGTTTTGGAAAAGTTGTTCTGAGCGTGAGGGGATCCTCTTTCTTTAGAAGGGCTGAAAAAACTTTGTAGAACTGTGATGTTTGTTTTCTTGTGATATTCAGAGTCTCATAAACTGTATCAGATGGGCTTTAAAGTTCTGGTAACTTTGTTTTTCTTATTACCATCTTCCATAAACACTTAAGACCAGCAATGCAACTTGGCCTTCTGCTCCACATCCAGAGGATGTGCCTCCTAACAGAGCCTTTTGGAGCGTGGTATATTTTGTGGATAAGAGAGTTTGTTAGTGTTTTATCAGTGGTTTGTAGGACAGAATACACAACGATATGTAGCTGCTAAAACAGCTTACTAAGCTTCATTGCTTGGTAGTAGCAGTGAAGTAAACAGAAATTCTTTACTTTTCCAGGCTTTTGGATAAGCATATTTCTTTTCCACATGGGGATTTAATATGCTGCAAAAAAAGAAGAAAAGATACAATGTCAAATCAGAAGAAGTTCTCTTGTCTAAAGTTTGACAGTAGGAGATCACCACAGTTGTAGAGAGCTTTATGTCTGACACTGATATTCTTCTTCCCTGAAGTTTGGGTTGACAGGAGGGAGATTGCAGTGCAAAGGGATACCTGCAGTCCTAGCACAACTCTTTGCCCTTCCAACTTTCCAGCATTGTACTGGGCTGCTGGGACTTGAAAACAAACTGGAGAGAGGATGGGGGAGGTACAGGCTGGCACAACCCCTGCCTCAAGAGCTGAGTGGAGGGGTGAGCAGTACGCAGCACAGGCTGTAAAGGGTCTGACACAGCTGTTTGCAAGATTGGAATAAGAAATTAATGTCATATGAGCCCTTGAGAGAGTAAGATGTTTCTGCCTTGTTGGTATGTTGCTCAATGCTGGGTAGGGCAGATCTTTAAGATCAGTCCAAGACAGTGTAATAAATGCTGATGGGAGAGTGGCTCATCACATTCTCCCCTAAGGCAAGGTGTGGTTCCTTGGCATCGCTGTATCCAATCATTCTGTGTGTTTACCTGTACTCACAGTCAGGTATACTTTGCCTGTAAAGAAAATTCTAGAACAAGACTCTGCTGCACATGGTTCTTCTTCTTGTGTTTGAGAGGCACTTGTATTGCTCAGTGCTTCCCTGAAGCTCATGCCCAGTGTCCCTGGGCAGTAGCTGTGACTGGAGGAAACCACCAACGGATAGTGAGGGAAATGAAGAGGGAAGTTCCTAACTGGAAAAAATACCGTAGGGTAATAGTTTTGTTTCTTGTTTTACTGCCACTGCCTTCCATGTCTTGATAATATGACACCAAGTACCCAAATAATGAAAGTAAAATGAAATAATTGTCTTTTAACTTACTGTTAAATGTGTAGTAAGTTGTCCAAAGAGAAGTTGAACTCTGTACATTTTATGTCTAGAGCATATTTCTGTGCATTGCCTCTCTCTGCATTTGTATTAGAAAACTAATTTTGTAATTGAGACTGCTGCTCAAAATATTATATTTTGAATATGAGCATGAGTCAGAAATTGTAATTACAGGCAAAATGTAGACCACTGAGCCTTATGCAATGAAATGGGTTCCCTCCAAGAGTAGCACAGAACTTCTGAGTTGTCCATTATCTGCCATGATTTCTAAACAATGAAATAGTAGGTAACCGAGGAACTTTCCCCTTTGGGGAGGGGAAGCAGGAGACTCTTGAATTCTTTTGAAGACCACTTGCATTCTTTGTGCTATGCCGTATGATGGGCAGGTTTCCTGTTTGGAGTGCTCAGAAGGGAAGAGAAACTGAACTGTTTCTTGGAGCAGAAGTCGAATGATGCTGGAAAATGTATAGATGAGTTATTGACAGTAAGATCTCAGAAATTCTGCTGCTGGTGGCTGTGATGACACACTCCTTGTTTTTTCTTTTGACATCCTTACTGTTCCTTTCCATAATCTGCTTTGGTTTTTGTTCAGTTGGTTTTATTGTGGGTTTTTTTGACAGGACAGCTTTCATAAGCAAGAGACTGGTCCTTATATTGTTTTATCAAGAAAGCAGGGTTACCACATTCTATGTGTTTTAACCAAACCTATTTAATTTGAAAAACTAAAGGATTATATGCTGCTATTCAGAAGACCCAGTTTTCTACGCTGCAGCCTTGTACAACTTCCAGATATTTTCTTTGCTTAAGGGGAGGGAATTGTCTTATGCATAAGGCAATTGTACAAATATACTGTAAATTTTATACCAGACCTTCTTCAAAACCTCTTCAGGAGACTCTAGAGGTACATTCAAGAAAAAGTGCTTTAATAATAGAGTGGGTTTGGATGCATTAGGAATAAGTTGTTCATTGTTCCCCCTGCCCCATTTGAGAGTGAGTTCTTAAGTGTTCTAGAGGAGGAAACACAGGAACATTTGGGAACATAAGCAGAAACAATTTAGGGTGTAGGGATCAGAGCCTAAGGAATATTTTCTTCCAGAACTCCAAACTGGAGGAAGCTCCCCTGAGAAGTAGAGGAGGAAAGGTGCATTATGGAGAATTAGGAAAGGGAGTGAGATCAAATTTCCTTTTGAGAATTCTGCCTTTACCCTTTTCCCTGACATGTCTTCCTTCGTCAGGAGAATCCTAATCATTGATAGAAACGCATGCAATTTTCTTTTCCAAAGCTGTTAATAATGTCAAGTGCTCTTATAGTCTAATTAAAAAAAGTTCATAGGTAAGATTTTAGAAGTTTGAATAACTTTAATTTAATTTTTCAATTTACTGTCTCTCAGGTATTTCTTTTTACATTGTTAAGAGTTATTCTGCAAAGTTATTGCTATACTAAACACTAACTCAGGATGGTTTTTTCACTGCCGGTTGAGGATGCTGCGTTTTTCCAAACCAGCTGTAGGACTATTTCCGCATTAGATCATGCTTTGGTAAAAGTGCCTTACAAAAAGCAACAAGTCATATTGCAAAAGAATTCCATAATTTTCCCTATTTTTATATATGCTACTACTGAGAATCTGAGTACCCTGATAATACACCGTTTATAGCTGAGAGCCATTCATGCCATTAAAACATGTGCAAAGTTCCAGTACTGTGTCCTCCAAATATGCACCTGTGACATGCAGCTTCTTCTAGGAGTGAACCAAACTTGGAAGCTCCTTCACGTGCATGCACATGCACCTTTAGTAGTAGTGATCCACAAGATCTGCTCTTTGTGTGGCTGATAGGACATGAATGTTGTCAGCTGCAGTGGCACTCAGCAAAATGCAAGGTGCAGTGCTTCGTGCCTTAAACCATATTGTGGCTGGAACGATGAAAGCAATGAGGTAACCATTGTAGATGGTTACCTAAAGGCAGGTGCTCTGTGCATGCTTTCAGCAAATAACTGGTAATTGTATATGCAGCACAAGGTTTCTGCTGACCACAGTAAATCTGTTCATCTCTTCTTATTAGCGTAATTGTCCTAGGTTTCTTCCCTCCCATGTTTCTTGACCTATGTCTGCCTTTGGCAGGAAAGCTTTGATGCAGGGGAGTATTGAGTCTCACTGTATTTACCTGATAGGATCAAGTTGTAGAGTTCTGGTTTTTTGATTGCTGCTGGAAGTTTGATCATTTAAATTGGTAAGGACTTCTTTAAAGTCATCTGGCGTTACCCTTTGCTCAATGCAAGACTAACTTAGACAGGATTGCTCAGGTTTTTTTCCAGTTGTCTTATATAACTCCAAGGATGGAGGTTCTGCAACTTCTCTGGTCAACTGTTTTAGTGTTGAATCAAAATTTCGCTCAAAGTTTTCTTTGAAAAGTCTGTCTGGAGATGTATGATTGTGTACATTGTCTCTTGTCCTGTCACTGCATCTTGGGGAAGAGTCTGGCTCAGCCTTCTCTATAACCTCTGATTAGGTCGCTGGTAGCAGCAGTAGTAACTTTTCCTTAAGGGTGAACAAATGCAGCTGTCACAGCCTCTCCTTGTATAACCTGTTCTCCAGTCACTACTCACCTTCAAGCCATCTGCTGGGCTTCACTTCCATATGTTAATCTTGTACAGGCGGTCCCAAAGCTGAGCAGAATCCCTCAGATGTGCTCACACAAGTGCCAGATGAGAGGAAAGAATCACTTCCCGTGGTCTGCTGGCTACACTTTTGCTAACACAGCCCAGTGTGTGGTTGTCTCTGCTGCAAGGTCATGCTGCTGACTCCGGTTCAACTTGCTCCCCAAGACCTTTTCTGCAAAGCTGTTTTCCATCTGGTTGGCTCCCAGCCTGTGTGGGGTTATTCCACCAGAGATGCAGGACTTTGCCTTTGTGGAACTTTGCAAGGTTTCTGTCAAGCCATTTCTCCAGCCATTTGAGTTGTCTCTGAATATAAGATATTCCCTCTAGCCTATAAACCACTTCACCCTGTTCCTCTATCCTCAGGCAGTTGCTGAGGAGGCACTTTGTTCCATCACTCTGGTCATTACTATGGTCAAATCTTACACCCAGTATTGGTCTGGGGAAACTTCCTCAGAGGCCAGTCAGACATGGTATCTTTGGTTACAGCCCTTTGAGCTCAGCAGTTCAGCTGCTGTGTCACTCACTTTATAGTTCACTTATTCAGTTCATGCATCAACAATTTAGGTCTAAGGATCCTTTGAGGTGCTATGTTAGAAGCTTTTTAAAGTCAAGGCAAACAATGTCCAGTACTCTTTCCTTGTTTACAGTGCTAAATGTCTTGCCACGGAAAAGAGATTGATTTACTTATTCCAAATATATGCTGAATGGATGTGGCTTCTGGAAAGAAAATTTGTTTCCATAATTCTCTTGGTGACCCAGGAAAAAACATTTGGTCTGATTCTATGGCTCTGTGTACATCCCACTTGCTGAAGAGCTTTCTAACTTGGTCTTCTACTCATGTGAGTAATGCTTCTTTTCCCTGCAACTCTACTATAGGCTCAGACCTCATTGGTATAAAATCAGCCAAAGACAACATTGAGCATCTGATCCTTTTCTGTGTACTTTGTCTCTATGTCCCCTGCTAGTTGAGCAGCAGGCCTACAATTTTCTTACTCTTCCTCTCTTCCTTTTGTTGCCAGCATACCTTAACATCCTTCTCTCAACTCCAGCTGAGCTTGGACTGCCACCAGCTCAAGCAGTGTTTTTCTCTTCCTACCAAGTATTTTTCTTACTTCTACCTTCTGTCTGCTGCCTTTTTTTCTTTTGAAACCTCATCCAGAAATTCAGTGTTAACCCATGCAAGTCTTTTGCCATACCAGTGTTCTGCTCAATGGAGTGGATTGGTTTTGTACTCTGAAAAGGTTTTCCTTGAAGGCCATCAGGTCATCTTCTGGGCCCTTTTGGCTTTCAGTGCCATGTTTTATGAGTGGACTGAATTAAGACCCAAGTGCCTTCAGGTCTTGTCACTTTATCCAATGGTTCTGTGAGGTACAAATTTTTAGGTAAAAAATAAATATCATAGTAGATTATAGATGGGATTTAATGTGAGCCCCAGTCATATATGTAAAAATTGCATTAGCAGTGGCAATGAAGTGAAACACAGGAGGTCCAAAGTCTTGTTTCCTGGAAGATGTAATTTTCCACATTTTATGTGTTGGAGTCTCCCAGCTGCTTCACTCTGGGACCAAAATGAAGGCTATGTTAATTCAGAGAGATTTTGGGTATATGGTTTGCTGCATTGTTTCAAAGCAAGATACCTCTCTGTGGCTTATATTTCTTTAATGACTGAAACTTTGTATCCTAAATGGTGTTCACAAAACAGGAACCTGAGCAGAACATAGAGCTCTAGAAATGGAATATAGTAAATGACCTGGTTCCTTGGCGTGTGTTTTTGCAGCCAGCCTGTCTTCTGTCTTGTCTGGCATCAGTGGTTCTTGCCTGTTTCTTGTGTGTTTCATTGAGGTGCATCCAAAAAAATTATGAATCTCTGCAAGGGTTTTTTGGGTTTTATTTTCATAGATTTGTGAAAAGGAGAGAAGAAGAGCAGTCTAATCTCTGTTGTAAAATAACTGGCAGTAAAGCTTATGTTTTGTCTCCAACTGGATTCGTGTGGCAATTGGGCATAAACACAGAGAGAACGTGTTCATTAGGAACTCTGTAAGGAAGTATTTTGAAAGGCAAGGAATAGGTGCCTGTTCCAATGGTCTGGAAAAAGAAAACAACAGCTGTGATAGTGTTTTGCTGTTTCCCATAGCTGTCGTGATTATGAAGTGATGATATAATTAACTTTCTCAAAAGCTGCACAAAGGGAAAGCTTTTCAGTGATATATCCATATTTGTAATCCCAAGAAAAGCTTTTTGTTCCTTTAGTCAGTCTATCACTTCTGACTCTCATAGTTTACTGAAATCCCCTCTCTTAACTCTTGCTAGAAACACTTAGCTCCCAGATCCTTTGCCAGTCATAAAAATGATGAATTTTCATAAACATGTGTATGAAAAAACTTTTTCCCTCCTTTTTTTTTTCCCCTTCTCTCTGGTGAGTCAATTCACTTGGGATTTTGGACAAAATAACTGAAAGACAAACTGGTTGCTTCACAAAGGTAATTAAGACAGTATGTGATGCAGGGGGTGAACAGTTAGGGGTTCTTTCCTACTAATGATCCGTTAATTAGTGAAGGGAGCTCAGCAGAGTGTGTGGGCCTCTCAGGAATTACCTTTGAATCTGCTTGGCATTTGAATCTGCTTTGGTTAAAAAGGTATAATTGAAGGGGAGAGAGACCTTTTTCTTTTCAGTATTTTTTTCTGTCGACATAGGCCAGCAGAATTTGGTAAACCAATGCAAATGTGTACATATAATTGGTGTTATATAGATAATAAATATTTTTAAATAAGCCAATAAATGGCTGTGATACCTTGCTGAGGATTTTGGTGACAGTTGTGGTTGCAGCAGCCTTCCATGTTGAGAGCAGTAAGATTGCTACTTGAAGCTGGTTGATTGCAGAGCCAGGGTGTCTGAAACTTGCTCCCAGTTCAAGCACTGCACCATGGTAGTGTGTTCATACTATTTTTAGGACCAGTCTGGAATACTTGCTTGGGTGTTTACGTGGGAGTCAGCTTGAAGCTGGCAGGTTTAGTATTCCTTGAAGAGAGGTAGACCAATATCTGTATGATTTTCTTTTGTGCATTTCAGAATATCTGTGGCATGTGTCCTGTCCTTTGCATTATTTATTCTTCTGCTGTCCAGAGTTATCCAGGATAAAATGACTGCGTATATGCAGGCCCTTAGCAGCTGTTTAGGGCAGAAAGAAAAGAGCTCTTATGCAGTCTGAAATTAACCTCTCATTCTTCAAGGTACATGCAGCTGTGGTCCCAAAGGTGAATTTTTCTCTTCAGGTTCAGGTAGCATTGCTTTAATCGGTGCTCTTCCCTAGAAGATAGTGGATTAATTTTAAAAAGGTATCTTTTTTTTTTTTTTTTTGCCTCCTCATTTGAATTGGGAGGTTTTTCCAATGCCAACTTGTCAATTAGAGTGCAGCTGTGGAATAGTATTTCTATTACACAGAATCACTGCTTATTTGGAAAGATCTTATCCCTTATCCACTCATATGTCATTTTAAGGTAGCAAATAATAAATGCTAGCCTAAAAATTGAGGTAAAACATTTGTTAGAGACAACATAACAGATGTCCTGAGAGCTTTAATATACTCTGATTGGCAGTTTGCAGGTATAGAGTGTGAATCACATGCCTGGAATGAAGAAAATAAAATAACCAAAATAATGTAAGTTCTAATGTCAAATTGTAATGTTCTATGTGGGTTTATTCTAAAGTTCAGAGTACTGATGTTAAGGGAATGATAGACAGAGGCAGCAAGATGCTACTGTATTTTAGAAAGCTTGTAATTTTGAAATTCTGACATGTTCCTCATTTTGATTTCTCAGAAGAAGAGGAAGAGCAACCACACCGGACTGAATGTCAGTGGTTTTAATGTATGGGCAAACACTTCATACACTAAGAATGGCTGCATCACAAAGTACTGTAGCTATCTTTTGATAGTTGTACAAACAAGACCTTAGCCTCCTGCTGAAGTATGAGGAGATAATATGTTGAAAAGTGACATCTCAGTCTTGCTGAAGGAAAAACAAAATTGTAGCACAAGGAGGGGCTTAATGACACTGGAAGTATTACTGCTAAGAGCTCTGGAGGTTAATAAATTGGGTGCTCACACGTGGGTTGGTTCCAGTGGAGATTGCCGAGCATAACATGACAGAGCCTAATAGTAAAAATGGAACAGGGTAAGAATTTAACTTGAACTGCTAATTGCTACAGAATCATCTGTATATTTGCTGCTCTGCTCCATTATTTAGTTCTAACCATCATCTTCTTCAGCATCAAATAAGGATGAGCCAGATCAAGGTGGCTGTGATTCTGTGCTTTTAAAAGGATTTTGTTATTCAGAAGTACAAACAGGCAGCTGCACTAATGTAAATGGTACAATTTAAACAGTGTTATCAAAGACTGGCTTGTCCACTTGCCTTTCCTTATGTTGGCTTCAGAGTGCAAGTTAAACCAGTATTTTTGCATCCATTTGGATAGGCACTAGGTGAGGAGAAAGACCTAGCTGTGTTTTTCATTTAAGTATTTTGTTTGTCTATCTGTTGCTTTTACTATCTTTTTTTTCCCTCTCCTAACTCAGTGCCTCATGGTTGCATGGTTTAGAGCAGTGTGGGTCCAGGGTGGGTATTTTTCTCATGGAGGGATAGTTGATGTGTGTTTATGGTAGTCCTTATATTGCCATTTGAGCAGTTGAGTTCACTACTTCACAGCCACTCGTAAAACAAGTTTCAGCCTGAAAAGTAAAACTGAAACAGGTTTGTCCTTGCTTAAAGTCCCTACCTTTCTTGATAAGACAAAGATCGGGAGAACTTTATGTTTTGGAGCAGAAGAGTAAAAATTTATTCAGTATTGCAACTAGATTGTGTAATTAATAAAAAGGTAAGCAGCTAGAAGTGAGTAGGTGTTGAAGTTGATAATTTCACTTTTAAAAAGTTGGTTTTGACTTATTGAAGAATAAACTCAATATGTAGTTATATTTGTCAAAATAGAGATTGTAATTATTTTTAAAATAGTAGAATGTGTGTAGGCAGCAAGGATGGAAAATTCTGTTATCCACTAATATGTTCAAGCCTTCAGATTATTCCAAGGTAGCAAACATTCATGTGACATAAGAAATATGGTCTCTTGTGGAAACACTGCATCTGCTTTTGGTTTCTTCCTCTAAGATTGCGCATTAAAGGAAAGATTCTGAATTCTGTGGCCACTCTCCCACAGAATGACATTAAAGTTTTTGTTTCATTTTGATATGCATTTTCATCACCAGTCCAAGAATGAACAAAACATAAATACATTTATATTATTTTAAAAAATAAAAGCTAATTTCTTGTTCTGTGATAACCCTGTGTAAAAACTACTAAAGGGCACAGGAAAGCATGTAGGTTTTAATGAATAAAAGGGTAGTATGTTGCTTTCTGTAATGAGACATTGAGTTACAAGTATTCAGTCTCCAAGGTTTAAACTGTCCACAACAAATTTTTTGGTAGTGGCCAAAACAGAGACCAGGGTCTTTTGCCTTGACTTAGTGAAAAGGGGCAGCAAACTATTCTGCTCTGCCAGCCTTACCAAAGGCTTGACAAGACCGAGCTGCCCTTTATTTCATGTTGCTGGATCATGCTTTAACAAGCTGAGGACCTTGAGGGTGCTGGCTTTCATACACAGCAACAGCTGCTTAATTTGTGCTAATCATTTTGGAGATTGCATTTATATTTTATGCATGTTACTCCTTCTTGAAAGTGTATCCTTGTGTTGTTGCCAAATAATCAGAGCAGTTGGCAATATGGAAAAAAAGAGTTATCTGAACATGAGGTGTTTTTTCCTAAAAAGCTGCACAAATGTGACCTTTCTTTTTCAGGGGAATTCTAGTTGCTTGTTTGAGAGAAGCAGCTTGGTAAATAAAATATCTAAAGATTCAGAGTTTTCAGTAGTTTCCTGGGGAGCTGAATTCATGGCTTTAAATCTGTGAAACAGGCTTTAAGGTAGATTCCTATCTGTGAAGATGTGGAGCACTCTGAACATTATTCACAAATTAATACGGCTGTTCAGAAAGCTGTTTACATCTTTTGAAGGTGTATGGACTGTGTTGTCTCTGTGTGGGTGTATAAGGCAAGGAAACCAATGGATCATAACCCTGACTGGAGATTACTCTTTTCTCTAAAGGCCAAGAGAAATAACTGAAAGTTACAAATAATTCAACTGGAAATAAATTACAGGTCTTATCTCTGTGACATTTTTTTAGACACGCCTCATGTCATTTTTTTGAGCCCTCACTTAAACATTTCTATAAAGACCATGATGCACAGGTTTGTGCCTGGAGACTTAAGCTTTAGAATTTTGTTTGGGTGCATGATTCTGCTACTAATAGCTTTATGGAAAAAAAATGCAATGCCTGGACTTCATGTTGTGATAATGATGTTTAATTCTCATCTCGGCAATGGACTTTTTGAGTGAACATCTTGTGTCTCCTAATGATAGTTCACAAACTGTTGAGAGGCTATCTTACTCTTTTTCGGGAAATCCTTGGTACTGTGGTATCAGGCCATTGACTGTGAACCATTCCCAGTCAAACAAGACAATCCTTCAACTCCTTTGCTTGTGTGTTAAGTTCAGTTTTAGAAACCATTAACTGCAAGTTCTTGTTCCTGATCTGGCATGTCAAATCAATATAATTTGGATTTTCAAAGACAGCGTTATAAATTGTGAATTTTTCTGTTTCCAATATTTTCATTTGAAAATAAGTTTTTCATTATTAATAAGACACGCACCTACATCAAATATTCCTTTCTCACACTTAAAATGGGAGTAGACAACAAGATATGTGGAGGACAAAAAACTGCACGACTTCTTTTTAATGTGATGGTCTCTACTTAGCTCTGTACAGTTACTGTACTGTTCGGCTAAAACAGCGTAAAAGTCAGTTTTCTATCAGGGCTGAAGAAACAAGTTTACTTTTCTAATATATATATGTTATCTATATTTCAGTTTAGTTAGATTTTTGTCTGTTCTCCTGGACATTAGTAACTGCAATCTTTATTTTAAGTAGCTCTTTTGAGCATTTTAAATTTTCCTGACTAAATTAAAGATATGACTCCTAAGTGAAAAATTAGAAGAAAATTATTTTTTGTTAGCCATTTAAAAATTGCTCTGAAAACTTGAATACAACCAAGAAAGGATCATTAGTTAGTGTTTTGAACTGATAGAACTTTGTCACATAGTCTTATAATGGAAGCAACTTACATTAACAATAAAACCTCTGCATATTCATCAGGGATGGATAGCAGTCAGTCTAAGTTACGAAAATGTTTGGGCACAGTCTGGAATGAAGTGGTGACACCTAAGAGTTGAACTGCTCTCACTGAAAGGGTGAATAATGTTCTTTTTTTATTTTCCCTCAGCATTCTCTATTTACTGTTACCTCTCTCTGCTCTGAACTTTGTGGTTCATTATGGGGCTTCTGGGAATGCTGCCAGCAAGATGTTCCTGATTGATGATTCTGAAGCCAAAATTCAGGGGTTCTTACAATGTCTTGCCAGCTTTGGCATTGCTGTCTTCTGGGATTGCTTTCAATTTGTATCATCCTACAGCAGGCTGTAAACCCGTCTGCTTCCTGTTGTCCAGGAGTTTAATGCAGACCTCAGAGCTGCAGCAGATCAGCAGCATGCATAAAAAAAGAGGTACTCAGAGAATGACAGTCAGCAGCCGGGTCCTGGTGGGTTTGGACTTCAGGTAGTAACTTCAACATGTCAGTCTGGATTAGATGTGGGCTAGAGCTGGTTGCCAAATGTAAAATGATTTTGTGTTAGAGGAGAAAGATGGTTTAGTTGTGTGCCTTTAGGATTTCCCAGCAGGAGGAGAAGGTAAATGAAAAGTTTAGCAAGTGAAAATGAAGGCTGTTCTTGTTGACTGCCTTGCAGGTGTAGTACTAATTAGAAATCATAATGCTCCATGAATATGTTTTCTGTATTCTACAGATAGTTTGCTTTGGAAATGGAGACCTCTGTTTCATTATGTGCATTAAAAAGTAAAGGCACAAACAACTAGAATACAACAGACCTGGGTTCTCTTTTCCTTTTCTTGCAGTTTTAAGGTTATGCACATTTAAACTGTTAAACTTTTCTGCAAGAAAGTGGCATGTAAAGTATAATAAACTTGAAAAAGAAATACCATTGAACCTATAGGTCTGTCTCTCCTGTCCAACTAGCAATTTAAGAACTAACAACACTAACTGGTGCTGGTAAAATGTTGATAAAAGGTTGACCTAAATCTCTTGAATAACTAGCAGGCTTTATTAAGTGGATGTGTGGAATGGCAATTGAACAGGATTTCAATGTCAGCAGAAGGTGAGTTGAAACTGGGTGTGCTTTTATTTCCTCTTTGGGAATTATGAAACCTGGCAGAGGTTCAGTGTTGGGTATGAGTTGAATAGGTTCTGTTCAGGCATTTTGTTTTCTTCAAGGCTGCTTGTGTGGCATCGCATGGCATGTTTGGGAGGATGATAGTGGCTTTCGAGCAGTGAGGTCTTTCATTGGAAATAATCAGAATAAATCTCAGCCAATTCATAGTTACTCCTCAGAAGTGACTGGTACAGGCTTCCTAAGACATTGGTTAACTTCAAGTGAGGATCAAAACTTGATCAGAAACACTAAGATTTCTGTTAGTATTAAACTTCCCAGTAAAAGCATGACCAGTGTTACCTTCAGAAACTCCCAGGAACCTGAGCCGTGATGTTCCTGCTTTAATTGACTGTATTTCTGAGGACCAGAAGACTAAAAACACGTCATCTCTTCCTCCCTCCCCCCAGATGAGCTAAATTTTATCTTTGTGAACATATTTTTCAGTTCCTGATTTTTTCCCCCCAGCAATATATTCTGTAAGTGTATAAAGCTTCCTGCAGTCGTTTGTTTTAGTCTACATGTGTTTTGTCATTTTTTCTGTAGTGTGAAATGGTTTTGAGTAGGTTATAAACATCCTAATCTAACTTGAGCAGCTTCATTCTAGTATTTAATATATTCATATTATACTCTATTTTTTAAAATCGTTTTATTTCATAGCTACTTAGTTTTACCTTCAGATTTTCAGTTTGAATGTTCAAACAGTAGAAATATGAAATATACTTAATTTTTATCCAATGTAAATGCAGGAACCTGAGCTGGTTTTAGGTGTGCTTATGTAAGCAATTTTCCTTTTGAATTATTTTTTCAAAATGCTTTCTTTAATGAGTTTATAGCTATCTTGTGATGCCAGTTTGAAATTTATTTTTTTTTACTTCAGTTACAAATATGAACAGTCACTCATATGTCCTGCTATGGGCCAGTGGAATTGCATTTAAAATTTGCATTTAAAAGTGAAAAATTCTGACATCTTTTCTTAGCCAGTATGTTTATCAGAAGATATGTAGAATACCTGTTATAAAGTGTGTAGCTGATATTCAGAAATCATTTCCGCAAAAAGTCTTGTTATCTGCTCGTGGGTACCAAGCACAGGCCTCAAAAAAGGTCAGAAAACATTCTCAAAACAGTATAGCTTTTTAGCAATTTAAATACAAATTGGTATTCCTTCATGATAAATATTAATACTAGTAATATCATAAACCCTCTTGCATCTCATGGGACAGCAAGATTACTGGGTCAAAAGGATGTATTTTCTTCCTTACAGGCATCATACCTTATTGAAAGCCTCAGCTGAAGTGAGTCTTGCGTATTTATTGACATTTCCTCAAGGAATGCTTTCTTTCCCTGAGTCAGTCTACTTATTATGAGAAGTTTGGCACCCACAATTATTTAGTCAGTATAAAATGCTTGCGAATGTGATTATGAATATATTTGACAAAAAATTTTCATAATTCTAGTGGGAGAAGTATTTCACTTATCTTAGATTTTGTTCATCTTTTGGAGAAAGGTGTTCTTAGTCTCAGTATTTTTCCACTACTGTGATATAAAGGGACAATAAGGTACATGGTTAATTTATTTTTCACCTTCAATACATGAAGATGTTTGGAGTATTTGTTTTGGTGTTAATGTTTTAGTACATGTAGCTTACACCACAATTCCACGGTAAGAGTTAAGTAAGTGATCACAAAGTTTATTTGTGCTATAAAGAAATTGTAGTTTTAATTCCTTTTTTCTGCATATAGCACAGTCTAGAAGAGGATGTTTGGATGATTGGTTAGTAAGTCCTATCCTTTCATGGTGCAGTTAAATATTTGCATTGTAAGTTAAGTGTATTTTAAGTGTGTTGTGGCAATCTACAAGTGTGACTGCAGTTCCTGATCCATTGAAGTATATCTGCTAAGTAACAGAGCCTATTTTTCAACTGCAAATGATATGCTTATCTGTGTTATGTTTAATTTATGTGTAACTTACCCTATTAGATAAGATTTGAGTTGCTGCTTGAAAGTTATACTAGAAAAAGCCAAGAGGGTTTAAGAAGTTGGTATCTTACCCATTCAGTTGTTTAGACAACATGAACTGCTGAGCTCCCGTGAAAATAGTTACACCAAGACTACTACAGAAATTCTTTCCGAGTGTGATGCTGATGCAGAGCTGTGTGCAGCAGCTGAAAAGTTCCTGCTTTCCAGAGGCTTGCATAGATTTTCTCTGTAAACAAGCATTGTCCAAGATTACAAGCTGGATAAGTAACACTGTGGTGTTCAGGGTAATCAGAGGTTCTTGAGGCCTTGCAGGGCAGCTGAAGCCTTAGAACATTGAATTTGCAGTCATCTGCAGTAGGATCAAAAGATGGCCATGAAAATTAATGCTGAAATACCTTGTCCATTGTTGTCTAGAGCAATATTCCAACTATTATTGTTAATTGTAGCTACTGCTTCAATTGCATACGTCAGGTCAAACCTAACATTTGCAACAAAGCAGCACGTGCGTACAAACAAAACCTGTGCCAGCTCATGCGTGTGCTGACCTGACCCATTACATTACAAACATAACTTCTACTACCAGAACCCCCAAGGGGTGCTGAAGAGGTGATGGTTGCCACTACTAATGGTTGCCATCAGCTGGTTTCTTCTCTGGGGATAATTTGGCCAGTGTGGATCTGGGTCTGTACAGTTAGCTTCTTGCTCCAAAGGCAGAGTCCTACCTTCTTGCTGCTCAGGAGTCAGCAATGCCAGCATCTTCAAAGGAACTCCCTGAACACTGGCCTACTGCAACTTGTGCATCGCATAGCTTGCTTAATCAGATAATTTTTTGACAGATTGTGTTGTTAGGCTGCCTGCTGGATCTGTGGACCTCACAGCTCAATTATTAGTTTTGCTTCTCTACAGTTGTCATAAGGCCACAGTTCAGACACTTGTCACAGGCAGCTGAAGTGCCACAGGAAGACTGTGCAAAAAACTCCACCAGAAATCTTAGATTTGCATTTAGGAATGGTTTCTTGTTCAATTACCAGAGAGAAGCTCTGGTACATATTTTGTATTCCAACAGCTGGTGTGTTTTCAGCCTGTAGTGTAAGATAGAGTTCTATGCTACCCAAGGGCCTCCATATGGGAAATGCAAAAGGATCTGTATTTTCACTGAGAAGTGGTTGGTGATCCACAAATCAGAAGGAATTGAAAATAATTGATTGCTGCAAATCTCACCTGTGTGCCATTTACAGTGATAGTTTGAGAGCTGTTGACAAATGTTTCACTAGAAGTTTCCCACCATTTTTGAAGTTGGTCTTAAGGAAAGCAGGGATCCAGTTTGGCTGGGGTTTTTTTCCAATCAAATATTTCATTTACACTTGTTGCAAATGTTAGGAAAATTGGTGTGTGACATTAAATGAGTTTTTTGATAAATTTTAAACAGTGTCAAAGGCAGGTGTATTGTGGAGGCTTATTCTTTGTAGTCATGGTCTTACTATAAGTTCAGGATAAGTCTCAGGCCTTTCATAAATGCAGAGAACCTTGTATCACCGATTCCTGGTACACAGCTGCTCTATGTGGTTTTACTTGGATGGTCTTTATGCTTTAGCTGTGTTTTTTCCTTGGTGCCTCTTGAGCCATAAGCAGATTTTCTTGCACCTCAAAGAGTAAATAAGTCTCTGGGAACATCAGCTGAGTGTATGTTGTGTGCTGCCGCATCTCAGTGTAAGGTGTCTCTGTGACTCTCTGTCTCTGGCCAACTCCTTGACCTGTGCATTCCAGTCAGTTCTCTTCCAAAAACCTTCCTTTTCCTTTCCTGGTATCTCTGTCAGCTGAGGAACCATACATAATTGAAAACCTGAGGACATCACAGCAGAACACCTGGTCCAAGCCCTGACTGTACTTAGAGAAGTGATGACTTTCTGACTGGCTTGCTCAGGATGGAAACATTCAGACCAGAATCTCTATTATCCTACTTTAAAATTTGCACGCTTGCCTCTCTCAGAGCAAAAATAAATTGTAACTAATAGCTTTATGGCTCACCTGGGATAGAACTCAACCTCCTATTTCCTTTCACCACATTTTGAGAAAAAAAGGTCTGGGCCATTTGCACTGAGCATGAGAGTGCCCACCCATGAAACTGTGTATTGCTGTGGGAGTTGCATGAAGAGTAATACAATGTTGCTTTGTAATTGAATTATTTGGCTGATGTGGTGTCTTGGTTTTTATAGTCTGATATGCCTATTGCATGCTGGGACTGAAGTAGTGTCAAGTGGAAATACAGAAGGAGATAAAACTGTAGCTAGTTGAGTTAGATATATTGAAATTGTTTCCTAAAACAGCAATAAAAATGCAGGCAATTGAAGTTTTACTTACTGAGAAACTTTTTAGCCAGATTAGTCCTGTAAGTGACAGAAGGAACTACTTGGTAAAACCTGTGTGCCCAGACACTTCTGGGCTGGGTGAGGTTGTAGAAATGGGGTTTCATTTCTTTCTTCAGAATGAAGTTATGACTACAGATTAATCTTAAAGGTGAAAAATTTACCTGTAACATTTCTGCCTGCATAATAGAGAATAGCATTAAAAGAGCTAATTTTGCTTTAAATGTGAAAGTATGATATATCTGTAGTTTGTCCATACATTTGTAGTACTGCTGTCATCTGAAATGCATTGACTGAATTACAGTTCTTTTACTGTTTTTCTCCAGCTTTTGAACTGCAACACTTAAAAATCATACAGAAGTTACTACTTTACTGCTGAAACATACCTTACTGGTTTGCTTTCTCTTTTTAGGTGTCTTGGCTTTTTAATCCAGCAAAAAGTGAAATAACAAGTCTAGATAGTGGAAATATAGACGACATTTTAAGTGAGTACTTCAAATGATTTTTTTTTTCTTTGTATGTCTGTAGTTACTTAGCTGTGTGAATATTGCAGTGGTATTAAATGAATATTCATACCCTAACTTTGAATATATGAATTGCAATTGGCTGAGAAATATTAAATGCCTGTGGTCAAAGTTAGCTGTCTGAACAAATGTATTGCAATGAGAATTTGAAGTGTCTTAAAAAAATAACGGGTATCTTGTTTGCAGAAGGGAATGCTTGATTACATAACAACCAAAACCAGTCTAGAGGGCATTTTAAAAGTTTCCCCCAAAAAATAGCAGCAAGAGAAAACCATGGTGCTAGGCCTTAAGTATCTTGCTTGTTCAGCTCTGTCTTTCCTCAAGTTAAGCACTGTCCTGACTGTGGTGGCTCAAAGAACGGAAATGTGTAAATGAAACAGATAATGTGTTTCTTGTCCGAAACCTTTTCCTCGGAGACGTATGCAACTTGCCTGTATCTGGTTGTCTTTGCAGGAAGCAGTTATTATATTATTTCTAATAAGTCCAGGGGAAAAAAAAGATCTTTATTAAGGTCTGGGCTAGAAACTGCCTTATGTTATGGGATTGCTTTGTGATACAAGATCTGTCTGTAAATGCCTTTTATAGAGTGGAAAATATAAGATGATTTTATACAATGTAATTCACAAAAGGGAATATATGCCAAGTGTAAGTGCTTCTAAAATTCATCTCATTACTTTCAATAAGTACTTTATGCATTGGAGGTAACCCTAAACTCTTCAGTGCTTGTTATTTACTTATTCACCACTTGCATCCCTTGCTGATAATGAAAATTTTAACACCATACTTGTAATCAAACTGTGGTGTTCCCCAGCCTACTCAAGTAGTCTTTACCAGCATGTTGTGTTTTCCAGGTTTTCAGCATCCTAATCTTCACATATAACTGCTCTGTAACTTTGTCAATTTTCTGCTTTGTCAGCATTTCTGCTTTATAAAGCTGTGGCTGATGTTCTGTAATTTGAGTATGCATTTTACATTTTTTTTCAGTGTCCAGGCCAGTACTAAAAATCAATTTAAAGCATGGTTGGTTATTATATTCTGTAAAGTCAGACTTTATTTTTGGGCAGAAGATTTATCCTTTTTTGATTTTTTTTAGATTTTTGGTACGTGAAAAGGAACATTACCTCATCATATGTATCCCTGTAGTATTAAATTTTTTTTGAGTGTCCCTCAGCATATTTCTTTTTTTGGGGACTGAAAATTTCTTTGCTACCTTTTTCTGTAGTATCCAGGTTAAATAAGACAAGTAAGGACAAACCAGAGCAAGTTGTACAGACAGGCTGCCGGTTCATCAGACTTCTACCCCAAATAGTTGGAATTTCAGCTTTTAACTGGTTTTTAACACTTACTCATAATACAGCTCTAATGCTTAAGAGATACTAGAGTTCAATTTCTGGATATGAATCCCTTAATTTGGAATCCAGAAATAATTTTTACTGCATGTGTCACTTAATTACTTCTTGTGTGTCTTAATATCTTAAGTATTTGCTTTTTTTTTGTCTTATATATCTATAAAGTCAATAGAACACTTGACTGAAGGCATCTTTCATCTCTTTCACATTTGTTACAGATTGTATTTCAGATAAGATTTACCCTAGGCGTTTTCTAGCAATCACACTAAGCTCTTGCTGAATAATCTAGAAATACTTGCTTTTGTAGTCTTTTTGCACATATTTTTATAATCTCAGATAAAAGAACTGAGAAGTTTGCCTCACAATGTGACATTGGGCTTTTTCTTTTTCTTTCTTCTCAGACAATGCAGATGTTGCTTTAGTTAATTTTTATGCTGATTGGTAAGTTATTCAAGTTGGTTTTTTTTTTAATGTTTAAACTTCTGTCTTTTGAAAACTGTCATGTTTGGCTATAGTTTTCTCATTGAAAATACAATAGTCTGTTGCTTTCAAACCAGTTCTTTCCCAGGTTTATGTCCCAATTGCTTCTGCTTCTGTGTATATTTGCTTGAGTCACATTATAATAGGCTATAGTTTTAAAAGATTACAACCTTAATTATGAGCATTACTTTTAGGAATACAGTAATGACCCCTCAGCATAGCACACTGCCAGTCTGTGATGTAACCTGACTTTTGAGGGAGTACAGATCAGTTTTGCTCATGGAAGTTCTCTGCTTTAAGGATGGAGAAGAATGAGGGACAAGAAGCCATTGTAACATGTACATGGTAACATATACGTGCTACACAAGTGTGTAACATACAGCTGTGCTGGCCAGAGTCAGCTTTTTTCAGAAGGTGGACTTCAGCTCTCTTGGCATTTTGAGGGCAAGACTTGCTCTTCACTTACATGTTGGCTGTTGCAGACATGTCTGCATCCCCAGGCTGTCACTGTTAGGTTTAATGTGCAGGCTGGTTTACTGCAAGTCTGCTCCTTGAAATCTCACTCTCAACAACTCCTACAGTGCCATTATGCATCTCCAATTTTAGAATCTGCTATATGTTTGGAAGGACAGAATATAAAATAATTTTATTGTCATATTAATAATGGGCTTGTGCACTACTGTTACCCTAACTCCCTAAAGCCACTGAAGCATCTTTGCAATCCTACAGCCTTTTCTGTGGGCAAAAGGAGAGAATTTGCTTGAAAATCTTACATTACTGGAAGAAGGGACCCATAGGGTTCTCTCTGTTCTTACTGTTGTATAAGCAGTCTGCTCAAATTCTGCCAAACTTGAGCAATAATATAATACATAATACTTACAACTTGTATTGTTGACCCCGAGAAAATTACCTGTGATATTTTTGGAAGGTGTTGGTAAATATTTCAATCTCAACAATCTAAGGAACTTCTTTTGCTACATTTTTAAAATTACTTTCCCAGGGATAATTCAAGTAGGAAAAAAGTGAGCAACATACTTTCTGAGTAGATTATATTTACTAAATCAACCTATGATTGATCAGTGGCGTTTCCTAGGGAGATAAAGCAGGGGAGCGTGTCTTGAACCATGCATTCTTTCAGAATTACTTTTTTTCCTACACCTGAATTATTCAAATTACTTTTGAACTGATTTTTATCCAGTCAGTTACTGGGATGATTACAGGTAGATTTAATTTTTCCAATAGCTTTTCTTTCTTTTCTTTTTTTTTCCCTTTTCCTTCAAAGATTGAAATGTTACAGTAGACGTCAATTAAAATATTTCAAGGTGATGTGTTGAAGTTACAATCTTATGGTTTATTTACAGGTGCCGCTTCAGCCAAATGCTGCATCCTATTTTTGAGGAAGCTTCTAACGTAATCAAAGAAGAATATCCAGATAAGAATCAAGTGGTGTTTGCTAGAGTAGACTGTGATCAGCATTGTAAGTAAATCCTCATTTAGGTTTTTCTGTGCTGTCCTGCTACTAAGTTACTAATTTTATTGAAAAAATATGCTAAATAGCCATGTAAAGTGTAGCTGTACCTAGCCTATCATATAGCCCAGGGTTGCTTTTATTACATCAGCAAACCTCTTCTTCCAAATTTGTCAGGGCAATTTCCAATGTTTCCTTCTCATTGCATCCATAAACTTTTTTTTTATTAGTTCAGCCTGTCTCAGTGAGAAAAAAGAAGGCTGGGATTATAAATTTAATTTGCTCGCTGAGGTGTCAGAGGAGCACTAGCACAACAAATAATGCAGGTCTTCACAACCAAGAAGAGGAAGGGGTAACCTACCACTGTCAGCATGAAGAATATGTTCTGCTCAGGTCTTCTTCCACCTTGGACTCATGGTGGGGGTTATAAGTTTCCTTTCACAGAGCCAGGCAGGGATCAAAGCTTTGCTTTGCTGTTTGTACCTGTGCCAGCAAACCGTTGCCTGTTTGGGTTGGGTTTTCCCCATGCCCAAACATACATGAAAATGATACGGGAAATCTTATTTTATGCTGGTACTAATCCCTAAAGTTCCTCTTAAATCCCTTAATAAGTAAAATGCAAGGAGCATCTGCTGCACATTGAAAGGCAAGTGGATAGCACCAGGATTTTTATGACATTTACAAGACAGCTGTGTTGTTTTATGCTTTTTGGAGAACAGCATTTCTAGGAATAATTTCTTTACAGTGGCTTGTGACTACAAAGAGTATTAACAGCAAAAATTCAGTTTAATCAAAACTGATTATACTATTTGGGCTTTACAAAACTGTTAATTTGTAAGAATAAGCATCACTGGAAGTTGGCTCATCTTTTCATGTCAAGATAATGACAACAAAACTTTATAGAAAGTTCTCACTAAAGACCACAGTAAAATCAGCCTGTGTAGTTGTGTTTTATTGTTAAGGTTTAAATTAACTGCTGAAATCCTTACTTTTATTGCTGTAGCTTTAGTTGCTTGAATAACTCAGAGTCTGGGCTGCTGGATGCCCAGTGTTTAGCTGTGAGATGTTCTTGTCTTAGCAGTTACATAGTTAAGAAAACATTTTTTTGCCCCCCACCAAGTGTTTGAAACACTTTAAAAGTTCGTTGCTTAATCCAGTCATATGCTCTTTGAAATAAGGTTATTGGAGCTTGTTACATAGAGCTGAGAGGAGGAGATGCTACAGTAGAGATTGTCGTCCTTCTCCTGGGAGTATGTGTAGTGGGCTAAGTAGTAGGAGGCAGCCAGGAGTTTTGGTCTTTCTTTTTATTTCTGGAATACCATTAGTCCTTTGTATTTACTCTTTTTGTCCTTAATTTAAGTAGATGAGCATGACTGCTGCTGCAGAAGATGTAAAGTGTGAGGATTAAAAATAAAAACCTTTAATGACAGGCAATTTATATTGCCTTTTTGAATTAAAATAACAAAGATGTATATTTCATTCCTAGTTTCTAGTATTTATTTGCTGGGTTGCAAACAATGGTATGTCTTGTGGCACACAGTTGTTGGATATTTCCTAAAGTTTTAGGTATTCTAACTTGGAATTTAACATGTGCAATAGCAGCTTTTCAGTAAGAGAGAGTGGATGTTACTATATTATCAAGGTTGGGACTGCTGTATTATTTTGCTGAATGCTGGTGTCAAGGTTGTTAGTGGCTTGGGGTTTTTTACTCAAGCTTCATATTTTTGTATGTGTTTACGTATTTTAGCAACACTGGAGTGTTTATGTCAATATTTTGGTGCTTTGTTATGCAGATTTCATACCACTGGTGATTCACTATTAGAGTGATGTTGTAGAGATGGTGGGTTATTTGCATTACAAATGATCTGGTTCTTTTTGAGGCCAAGACTCTGTAGGGAATCCAAATAGCTGATTTCTGGCCACTCAAAACCAGCTTTCAGAATGGTCACTCAGGCATAGATACTTTCTATTTAATGCACCATTATTGAAGCACACTGAAGGGCCCAACAGCTCACACTGGCTTCTGAGGGTAAAGCAAATTAAAGAGAATTATTGATATACTGCCAAATGTTTGATGCCTAATGACAAAACCATCATGCTGTCTGCTCTTATGGCCAATATAAAGATGTTTTTCCAGAAAGTGATAGTTTATGTGATAAAATATGAAATATACATATTAACACTATATTAAGCCTCTATTATATTTTACACTAGTTTATAATACTGTGGAGATAATTATACCTGAAATGTGTAAGTAAAGTCACCAGACTGTGTTTAGGCTGGTGTGGAACATACACTAAAGGTGAATCTGAAGCAGGTAGCTGAAGCAGCTGTGCTTTCCTTTTCCAAGACCACATCCTTTTATAACTTAGAAATGTCTGAGTTCTGCTAAATTGTGTCTTGTTAAAAGCTTTGATGGTTTTGGTATGTTCAGTTTAGTAATTCACCCATCTTAAACACCTCTCATTAATACTTAGTAGAAGTGATCTTCCATATAAAATTACAGAAGTTCTTACTGCATAGATATTGTAAGTAAGGGGTTTTGTTAGTGGTTTGTGGTTTTTTGTTTGTTTGGGGGTTTTTGGATTTTTTTTTTCTTGTTTGTTTTCCAGGGTTTCTTTAATCATTTGTGTTAAGCAGCAGTGTTGAAAACTCACTTGGTGCAAGAGATTTCCTATGTTTCTGTTCTCTGTGAGTGAATATTGCAATCCAGAACTCAGATTTCTCTGGAGTAGAGTTTATATTTTGGACAGTTTCTCTGAATTCAGCATGAGGAGCTGTGGTACATAATTCTCATAAATTGAAGTATGTATATGGAGGGTCTGATTCTACTGCACCATGATTTCCTTTGGCTTCTGAGTTAAATAAAAAATAGTAGCTAGTTTTAATAGACCTTTGTGCCTCCAAACATAAACGGACTGCTCACTGATGGTATATAAGGAGGTGCTTTGCTGGCCAGGCTGTTTAGGGAGCTGTTGTTCTTCCATTCAAAATGTGTTCAGGAATGGTGTTTTCCCTCAGTGTTGTAAGCTGCTGCTCTCTCTGGGTCTGGCTGTTCCTGCCATGTGTGCTCATGTTGCTAATGTTAGTCTGCAGAGATGAGATTGTGTTGCTACTGTGCCTTTGGTAAGCAAAAGAAGTCAGTGATAGCAAATTTGTAAATTCATAAAGGAATTGTAAATGAAACTCTAAGCAAGTATGAGGATTTCATTGCATTCTTGTCACTTTGCTTGGAAAAAAAATCAGTCTGAGAGAGTTATCTTTGGGTAAAATAAAAAGTGTAAGTGATTTGGAGAGGTTGTTGATGGCACTCCTCAGGAGAGCCATTTTATTAGTCTGTCAGAAAAGGTTACAGGATGCCTGCTGATGAAGCCCTGCTTAGAGCAGGCATGGCTGTTGTGAATGCTCCTTTGCAGCAGAAGGTGGTTGAAATTTGCTGTGACCTGAGTTTGATACAGAATATTGATTGCTTTTCTGCTACTTGTTTGGGTCCATCATACAAGTCACCAGTATCACAGTCATTGGCGTAGGATTCCCAGTTTGGATGGTTTCCCAAGTTCCTTTCTAATTCTGCTTCCCCGGAGTATTCCAGGGTTTATGATTTCTTGCAAGTGTCACAAGAGTAGTAGTTTAACTGGAGAGAATTAATGGCATATTATGAAAGTAAGAAGTACCTACCAAAGAGAGATTTCATTTGTCATCTGTAGTGTGCCCTGGTGGGTGGCCTGAGGGACTTCAAAAGATGTTGATTGATCTCAAGCAAGCGAGCAGAATACTCATTTGGTCATACCAGCTTCAAATATACAGCTGAAAAAATTTTTTACTTTTGAGATGGAAGGTATTGCAGAAGTGTAAGGAAGACTTAAAATTATTTGACACACAAAATAAAATACGGATTAGTGTTAGATCAAGAAAATTCAAGCTCTGTCTATATGTAGCTGTGCACTCCTACAACCACCATGTAACACCAAAGCTAGGAAATGCAATAGCTTGGGTTTGTGCTAGCTCTTCCTCAGGCAACATGAAGACACCACCACCCTCTCCCCTAGGAAAAGGGACACTGAGTATTTTCAGAAATTATTTTTACTGGGCTTGAGTTTTGAAACTTTGATTTTCTTTCAGATAATTTTTCAGGCTGTTATAGTCTTCTGTTCAGCATGTGAATTCTTCAGGTGGTGCTTTATATTATGAGATAGGCAAGTGGGATAATGATCAGTATTGTTCAAATCTTAGTGGACATGTTTTCTGAGAGGCACTCCTGTGGACTTGAAATCTAAATATTTGTTTAGTTGTAGGATGAATTATGGCCCTGAAAGATTAGAACACTGTACTGAGTTAATAGCAGCTCTTGTAAATACTGGTGGTTCTTCAGTGGGAAGGACCTTCTTAGCTACATTGTGGGTGGGAGCCTTCTTCAGTACAATGTGTCTTGGTGCAGTTTCCAACACATTCTTCATTTTACATTTAATTTCAGTTTGGTGGCAATGGAACTGAGATTCTTGGTGATGTGATCTGATAATCTATCTAGCTGAACTTTGGATTGTGTGTTGTGGTGTTAACTTAGAATGGTGGAGTCTGAAGCATTCTGGGAAACAAGTCTCTGGCTGTGTGCTTGCTTGAAGCTGTAGCTTGGGTAATGTGTGTACACACCACGAGAAAAGCCTGACACACCCCAAGAAATGGGCCTTGGCATTCCTTTGAACAGAGGAGCACACCATGCTCTGAGGATGGAGAAATGGCTGACTGTACAAGGGATATGATAAAGATATGGATCACAAATGATAGCTCACAAAGCCTGCTTTCTTAGAGGATCTCACTCGGAAGATGACATGGGAGACTGTCTCAGAAAACATGAGTGTAAATGGCAGGTTTCACACAGAAGTTTCTTTCAAAATGAGAGCTGCTGTCTCTTCCCTGTTGTCAGAATGAGCTTTGCTCAGGAGAAGTAATACAGTGCATCTGTGAAGAGAACTGAGTGACTGTAAGATATTCCTGTTGGAATTGGCAGACGGAATAGTGGAAAAAAATCTGGCCAGTTTGAAAATGCTTGCATGTCAACAGGTAAATGTGCAAAATGTGGAGGAGAGAATCATCTGAATCCAACAGCTATTGCTGTGCTCAGAGTTTTTTGATTTGTAGAAGAAAAAAAGATAATCAAGTATGTCAGTAGCTTCCTATCATAACTAATGTTAAACCATTCTGGTAGCACAACCATTAGATTTGTGATTTAATTATTAATTCAGCAAAATACAAACACAAGGTTGATTCCTTTTCGGTACCTTCATATCTGAAGAAAATAAAAAGTCATAAAGTTGTAGTTGGGAAACTTTCTTTTTAGGTAGGTTGCCTTCGTCTGTTTCAAATACCTCTTCTCATCAGAAAATGGTCAGTGGTAATGTCTGGGAATATTTTTAAATTTAATTTAGGATTTACTATAACTAATGCAATTTGTGAATGAGTTCAAACAATATTCCATGTATTTGCATTGTGTATTTCCAATTTTAAAAGGAATATAATTTTGTAGTTGCACTGCTTATGCTAACTCTACCTGTATCAAATGCCAGGGCTTAATGAAGTATTTAAGGTTTACTCTATTTGACTTTTGAATTAATTCAAACAATTTTTCATGGACTTGCATTTTATTTTTTATAAAAAGATGGTTTTCAAATACTTACTTGTGTAGGAGTGTCATTTCTCTGTGTTAGTTCAAATACCAGCATTCGTGGAATCTCAATGTAATTTGTAAAGATCATACAAGTACTGACTTAGGAAATAATGTTTGAATTCAGCTTTGACAGTGGGCATTTATTACCATTAATTCTTTTACACAACTTCAGCCTTTGATGAAGATCCACATCCCTAGGGACTGCAATCTCCATCTTGGAGAATCTTCTTGATCCCCCTGAATGTCCATTCTTCAACCCTTGCATCCTCCTATAGCTGTGGAAATAACCTGAAGGAAAAGTCCATGTTGTGAAACAAAATAGTGTGGGTTTTGGTATTCTCATGCTGTGCATTTCTGTAACAGGAAGAGTCTTTAATCTCAATGTGTTTCTGTGAAACTTTGCTATGTTGTGTTCCTTGTCCCTTATTGGACCCTGGTCAACTTTGGATCAGCTCATGTACTGTCAGACCAAAGGTCCTCCTATCAGCAGGGAGAAGGGCAGCAAATGCCTGGCTTGCAGATGTTGTTTGTCTTCTACCAAGCAAATATAAAGTGATTCCTCCCTTGCTATACTTGCCACCTTCTTGCAGGCAACTCTTAGGTGCTTTAACTAAAAAGTGGTGGAGTTTAAGGGAAGAAAACATTATTAATCTAATGCTCATTAATGTTGAATATACTGCCATCCTCCCTTGAGAAATCTGTATTAATTTGAAATAAAAGTACTCTTCACTGAGGACATAAAATGTTGTACCCTAATTTTAACTGTAATTAGTGCATTAAGAAATGCACTTCTGGGATATTTAGGAAACAAGCCAAGGCTATTCTCTTAGTCAAAATTGATAGGTTGAATTCTGTGTTATTTTACAGTGATGCTAAGCTTTTTAGGAACTGGGTTGGTGAAAAGCTGGTGAAGCTTTGAAGTTTACTTGGGAGATTAGAGAACTTTTTTGTGGAGTAGACCTGGTTCTTATTCCTATGGTATGCACATCTTGTTTTCAGTTCTCAGACGCATCTAAGCTGTGCAATTGGTTCAGAGATTGTTTTCAGTAGCTAAAGCTACAAGTAGGGTTAGTGTTGTTCTAGCAGCACTTGAAATTATTGATGGTTTCACTGAGAGTTCTCCAGGCAGCATGGAATTCAGACTCCTCCAGTCTCTTTAAAAAGGAGTAAGTGTAAGATAGAAAGCAAATGTGCTTCGTGATAAATATGTAACTGAGAAGGGATGTTTTTGTCAGAGTGGATTTGTTCTCACATCGTTCAGTGCTGTGCCACATGTGCTGATGGACCCCATTTGGTTGCCTTCCAAGTCAGCAGTGGGCTAATCCAGGTCACCTGAAGGGTACCCTGTGACTTTTAAGAAGTTGTTGATAAGTAAGGACATGTGTAGAACCCATACTTCCTCTCTCTGTTGACTAAATTAAACTTCTCTGTCTCCAAAGGATAAATCAGTCTGCTGAATTCACCACCTGTGTCTGTCCTTGAGCGAGAAAAGAAGGGGAAGTGTGATGGGTGTGGTTGATTGGAATGAGTCTCTTCAAATGGTTAAATAGCTCAGGGAAGGTGGATGTATTTGAGAGGATTTAATTGAGTTTAGGTAAACTGCATCTCACTCTGTAAGAGAAGATACACAGTTTTCACAGGGTCTGTGAGATTTTATTAATTTCTAGATTTATTTTCAGAGGAGGAGTGAACAGGGGGGAATAATTAAGCAAAGCAAAAACCCAAGGAAAGTGCTTGTGGAAATCGATCTGGTATTATGTACTTTGTTTCTGTTTGTTTTTATTCTTGCTTTCCTAAAAACCCAAAGTATATCAGGTTACCTTGTTTCTTCAGTTCTTCCTCATAAAATCTTGAAGTTCTTTGCTGAACTTCAGCCACATCTGAAAGGGGGAAGAGCATTCAAAGCTATTAAATACTTAAAAACTTTGATTAAAGCAGTTGCTAAATATTGGAGATGCACAAACCCAATTTCTACACCATAGCAAAGGTTACTGTGAAAACTCAAGGCAGCTGGATCCTGCTTAGTGTGCCACGAACCACTTGCTGGTTATGTGTAAGCTTCCCCATCAGTGTGTGGCTGGGAACTAGCTGCAATTCCTATTGCAATTTGCTATGTCCCAGTGATTTAGCAAAGTGGAAAAAGGACAAAAGGGGCATGTAAAGAACTGTGGTGGGGTGTGGTGAAGAATCACATTAGTGCCTTACTACTGGTTGAAGTTAAGGAGCACAGGATGCTCATGTGTGGGAAACTGGACTTTATTGCTTCTGCTTAGCTTTCTTCTTTGCTGCTCTTCTAATTTTCCTGTAAAGCCTTTTGCTGGTTTTGTTCTTTTACATTTGTAAGTCTTGTGAATAAATAAATAACTGACTTGTTACATAAAGGTGAAAATAGTGAGTGCTCTTGTGCTAGAGGAGTGCAAATACATGCTATTTTGTTGTGTGAAGCCCTGTGTGGTCCAAGTGTAGAAAAAAGACTGGACTGCATGTATAGATGTGAATGAAGACCTGTCTTGAAGGGAATTATGATACTGGTTGACCAGAGAGGTGTTTGCCTTAATTTAGAAAATTTAGAATTTGTTTGTTCAAAACCTGAACATCTCAGAACTGTAACAGCAGTCTTCTGGCCTTCATAGGCTTCAAAAAATGCTTTGCACAGGGTTTACATTCTCTAAAATTTTAGACATAACAGTTGTATTTCCAGCATTGCAACTGAGATGAAAATCATAGCAAGTTTAAAGAAAAATAAGACATGATTTATTTTATTAAAATTTTCTCAAGTGGGTTAATTAACCCACTTTTCCAATTGAATTGGAAAGCTTTGAAGATTCTCATGTTCTTGCTACGCTCTTAAATTTGCCTTCCTAATTGTTTGTAGGAAGTGTGCTAAATGAGTATACATGACAAAGTTGAGTCTTTACTTATTGCAGATTTTGGTAATTTTTTTCTTTATGAAGATCAGTACATGCGAGAAATACAGGTGTGAAGGGTTTTGGTGGGGTTTTTTTGGGTAAGTTTTTTTTTGTTTGTTTTTTATTGTTTTTTGTGTGGTTGGTTTTGTTTTGGGGTTTTGTTTGGTTTTCTGTTTGTTTATTTTTTGGGTTTTTTTTAGTTTTGTCTTCTTGTTGCTTAAAGATGTAGAACTACTGGTTCAGAGATACCACATACAGGCACACATATGCATGCATAAGACACCGTGTTCAGTGTATTTCTGTATTCATAGGGCTTTGGTTTCATTTTCTTAATTTCTTTTTAGCTGATATAGCTCAGAGGTACAGGATAAGCAAATACCCAACTCTGAAACTCTTCCGGAATGGCATGATGATGAAGAGGGAATACAGGGGCCAGAGATCTGTGACAGCAATAGCAGATTACATCAGGCAGCAGAAAAGTAACCCTATTCGGGAGGTCCAGGACTTGGAAGAAATCAGTTCTCTTGATGTAAGTATTTCAGTTTTATTCCTTCTCTGTGTATTTTTCAGTGTTGATCTGTGGAACACCATGTATTTGAAGTGCATATTTACTTCAGGTTTTTTTCCATTCAGAAACGTTCAGTACTTTGGTTTTTTTTAAACTGAGTGGAAAACTGGATCATTTTCAGTATTACAAATTAGTCCAATATAGTCACTTTGAGCTGCACTCACTTCACTACTAAGTTATTTATCTTGCTTTTAAAATTTGTTGTATTTGAAAAGATACTTCTAATATTTCTCACTGAAAAAATACTCACAAGGATTCTTCTGAATATTGAAAAGGCAAAAAAGAAATATTTCCTGCACTTATTGACTGTTAAATGAATGGCATCTCTGTATTTACTATCTGTAGGGAGTAATGACAGTTTTTGATAATTTGATGCAAGCTATAATTCAACTTTTGTTTTTACAGCGCAGCAGAAGAAATATTATTGGGTACTTTGAGCAAAAGGACTCTGATAATTACAGAACCTTTGAAAGAGTAGCGAATATTTTGCATGATGATTGTGTGTTCCTTTCTGCCTTTGGGTAAGTTTTGAAATTTGTTGTTTTCATGACTTCATTATTGAAATTCTGTTAATGAAATCGATATAATTTAATTGAATGGACTTCTTTAATATTTTCAGTGTGGCATAACTGAAGAGACTAAACCTTAATAGATAAATACACTGAGGGGCTAGAAGGATAAAACTCTTTCTAGCCTTGATGTTTGCTGTGAAATGCAACTTTTTATTTTTTGCTTCCTTTTTCTTTTTTTACCATTCTTTGTCAGTATAGTTTAAATGTACCTGAGGAGGTTTGGGTGAGGGATTGGTACACAGCTGTGTCCCAAAACCTTGCGTTATTAGAGGGAGTGGAGAACAAGTAGGGAAGAGTTTGAAAATGTTTAGAGAAAAAAAATTCATTCGCTTTGCAAGCTGAGTAACTTTTTTTGCAGCCTCTTAGATTTTTTTTCTTTAAAATAGGACCATTTGTGAAGGATACCTTCATTTCTGTAGGCTGGGTTTTTTCCATTCATTCATTTTTTCCCCACTCTTCTCTCTCTTTCTCTCTCTGTAAGGAATGTAGTTGCTTACTCATTTGCTCTTGGTGTTAGGGGAGCAGACCTTGTTCCAAAATACCTAATTTCTGTTCCCAGGCCTTTTTCTATGTCACTGCACAGTGTAATAACTTAGAAAGAAAATTGCATTGGTGAGCTAAAGGGTGTAAGTCTAGAAGAAAAACCTACAGGAATTAAAATTTCTCCTTGTACAGATTTACAGTGATATTTTAAAGTATTCAGTGGAAGAAGAATAGACTGGGAGAGATTCACTTTTCAAGTATCCTAATAAAATAAAAATCTAGATTCTTTCTGCAGTGTTTAATGTGCCAGCACTGCCCACTTTGAAGTGATTGGGCATGAATGTGATTGCAGTGGTTTCCAGTCTACTCACAGTTTCAAGATCAGGAATTTGCACAGGTTATGCTAGATTTTATACTGCACAGAGTTGCCTCAAGAGTTTTTTCATTGGATGTAGTGGAGAAATCAGAAAACCTGAGAGGATGTATCAAGGTAGAAGATGTTTCATCTGTTTGAACAAAACCTGTTGTCAGTCACTGAGGCCTCTTCCAATATATCTCTAAAAATAGTTTGGGGCTGGGGGAGAGTATTTGCAAAGTGCAGAAGTGCACATGGCTTTCCCTTCCTTTGGTTACCACTTAGGTAATGCAATGGCTGTGTGCAGTCCTGGCCATGACTTGTAAATCCATGTTCTGTAGGTCTGTCAGTCTTACCCCCAGTGAGTGCCATTACCTCAAGTGTTTTCTGATGGGTGCATCCTTGCTTATTCTCAGGACAGCCAGTCTGAGTTGCTGTTAGAATTTTGAGTTAGTTTTTGCCCATCATTCAACTTCTGTCTTTTCAGAAATACCTTAAAAAATGTTACTAAGATAGCACTACTTTCAACATTCACTCTCCTGTTTTTTGAGTCTGTTCATCTTTGGTTTGCTGTTTGTCAATTGCATATAATGAGAAGTAGTTTTACACCACTCAGTGTTAGCCCTTGGTTGTTGGGCATTGTTCTTGAAGTAGTTACTGTGGGAGGTTTATTTTTATTTTTTGTTCAGATATAAGCAATAAGCAGACACAGTGGAATGGTTCAGAGTTTGATTATTCGTAACCTGCCTGTGTAAATACAGATTGCCCAGCAGGTTTATCATTATTCTTATCTCCAGACACCCATTCCCTTTCTAGCCTGGAGCTGTTAGTGTTTTAAAGTGCAGCCTTCCCAACAGCAACCTTGGGAGCTAAATGTTTTCATCTCTCAGTAGCTGAGGCTCTTCAGCTCCCTAAAAGTTCATATGTGAAAAGACTTCCAAGGGAGATGCTGGCTACAGATCAGTGGTTTTTATTCAGATTATATATAGCAAAATTCTTCATGGGGAGCTGGTTGATCAGTTGAACTCATCTGACTGAGCATCCTAACAGCCCCTGGAAGGGACTTTTGGTTTTGCTATGGACAGAGTTCAACAGCTACATGGTTTGGGGAGGTTACATGAGTGGTCATGTTCAAATTTCTCTTAAGCTAAAATAAAACAATCAATTTGACAGGAGAAAAATAGTTGCCTGACTAACTTCTGTCAAGGCAGAACTGTCCCGTTATGCCAAAATGACTCTGGCTCTAGGTAACTGTAATAGCTTATTTTAAAACTCTGTTAATAGTACTTAGTTGCAGATGATCTTGATGCTTAAAACTATTTTAAATCAGCTGGTCCTTACAGTTCTGTTAAGATCTGAAGTGACCACAGAACAGGATTAATGAAAGAAGACTTGTAAGCAGGAGATAGATGAATCTGATAAAGAGATTGTTAGAGGTAGATTTTTAAAGTAGAGAGGAATGAATCTGAAATGTTTGTGAGCATGGAAAAGAATGTTCAACAGAAAAAAAAAAGTCAAAAATACTTTTATCTTAAAAGGCTATGATGAACTGTAAGTAATTAATGGAAGAAAGTGATAAATCTAGGAATGGTTTTAATTTTACATTAGCAAATAAATATGACAGGGGAGAGTTGGGGGGGGGGGGGNNNNGGGGGGGGGTTGGGAGGGTGCTTTCCAGAGATTCACCTTGTACATTGCTGCTTCAAAAAAAGACAAAATGCAAACTGAAGTGTTTCCATGTTTGTAGTTGTTTTAAAAAGGTGTATCTTCAGGCGTTTGGGATTTTCACATCATGTCCCCACATTATTTGTGTTATCTGAAAAAAAATTCAGTCATAGCTGCAGCTACTGGAGTGGAAGAACACAGAGAAAGGACATTTTGGGTTCTACCTCAGGGTTACCCTAGAGCATGTATTTCATTATATATTATCTTCAGCTTAGCAAGCAGTGATTGGGCAGGTGGCTTCTATGGCTTCACTTTCTTATTCCATGAAGGCTTATTTGGGATGCAGGTGGTTTACCTCAGTGATGACTGTCACTAGGAGGCCTCATTTCACATTATGGGGAGAGTCATGTTGGGAACACAAAAATGCATTTTAAAATACACATCTCTAAACTGATGCAAATACTGGTGCTGTAACATGCTCTGCAAGGCACCTTTTGTTTCTGATAAGAGAAAGATAATTGGATCAAAAGAAATCAATAAAACATAGGTACTTTGAATTAAGCATTACAATGTCTGTTTTTTTCTTGGCACTCTAAATTGTGCAGTCCCCTGGAAGATGTAGCTCACCTTGCAGTGTGGTAAATTTAGATAATTTGTCTTCTCTTTTTTTTCTGTCTCCTCCATTGGATGCACAACTGTTCCAACTTGCTTGAAAAAGAGATGATAATTTTGGGGTGCAAACTAGCAGCTCTCAGGGCACTTTGCTGTGATTTGGGGTAAAATATTCTGAAAGCAAGAGAGGAACTTACTACGGTGAGGTAGTAAGCTGAGTGACAGGGAGGAACTGTATGTCTTAGAGGTACACACCTGCTGTATCATCAGTGGCCAGAAACTGCATGCTGTGTCCTCCCTCTAGATCTGCTCTGAGGGTAAAATGGGCAGTGGGGGCTCACTTGCTATCCATTTTCTCGTTGCTGGTGCCTACAGAACACCTCAAAGCCCTTCTTTATCAGCGTAGATAAGATGTAAATTCTTAGTGTAAACAGTGGAACAGGAAGAGTAAATGCAAACAAGAATCCACCTTTCTCTTTTTCTTCCTTAAGATTTTTTTTTAGTTCTCTGATGGTCTCTTTCCCAAAATTGTCCTGGCATTTATCACGTGGCACTGTGATGCCTTTAGTCCAGACTTCTGATCTTAGGGATGCATCTTCCTGACTCCCTTAATGCCCTGTTACCCAGGCAGGCCATGTGTCTGTGGAATCACTTTACAGTTTACTTTAAGAATGAAGGATTTTAATTCTCAAATTGTGAAGGGGAAAAAAAAAAAAAAAAGAAGTAAGGAAAGGAGAGCAAATTAAAATATGAATTTTGGTATCTCAGTTATTTTATTTGTCCGTACCAAGACATGCTTACTGGTTGGTTTGTTGTAGGGCTATTTCAAAAGCAGAGAGATTTAGCGGAGACAATGTAATCTACAAGCCACCAGGGGTAAGTGTAACTATGTATTTTATTTTGATTGTTGTGATTATATGTGAATACAAACAAATGGAGACTGTATTCAGATCATTCAGTATGTTACTGCATCTCAAATCTTAGTTTTATTTGATCACTAAATAGTGTGAGAAATAGGATCACAGAAATTAGTGTTTCTGAGTCACTGAAAAAGATGAGTCTCACATGTTACCAGTTAACACACAGAACCTAAACCTTCATCATTTGAAATGTTCATGTCTGAAAAAATTAATCTTTTTTCTTTTGAGAAACACAGTCAACACATTATGTGTATAGATACTGTATGTTCTGTAGAACTCTTAAAAATCTGTGAAGCTGGTACACTTCATGTTTTTCAAAGCAAGTGACAATTACTGTGTGTTTTTCGGACTATTACTTGACTGTCTTGTGTGCCTTAATCCACAAGGGTTAAGAGCACTTCTCTTAATTAAAAAAAAAATAACTGGGTTAACAAACTTTCATAAACAGAGCTTTACTGGAGGAAGAATTCAGTACAGAAGAAAATCTATAAGAATTGCACTACAGAGACATACTGTCTAAAAATCTGCTCCTTTCTCAGATTTACTGTATGAAAAGAGCTGCTTACAAAAGAGGAGATGGATGCAAATAGACCTGAGAGGGAAGGGAGTTTCAAAGCATTTTTATTTTTTTCTAGCAACAGAATTGATTAGGTTACTTAATTTATATGGCATTTCTGAATTAAGGTGTGCTTAATCATAGCCATAGCTTGCAAAGTCATGCTTCACTTCATGTTAACCAAAATTGTAATTAAATTAAAGGATGCTAGCACTGAATTACAAGTTAAAACTACTAGCAAATAAAGAAAAAATATTATTTATTCATATCTCTTTGGCAAAGCAAATGTAAAATACCGGTTTCAAGTCCTTTAGGACATTAGGAGGGGTTTTGATGAGTCTTTGTAACTATCAGCATGAAGCAGCTCACTATCCGCATTTAGTTTAGGTCTGGAGATACTATTTCTCAGCCTAGCAGAAATCTAAATAGCCTTTACTTGAAGCATCCCTAATTTAGAAACAAAGTATCTCCCATTCTTTATAAGTTGTCTTAAAAAATTGAGTTGACTGCATGAATTCTCATATGTAATATTTATTTTCTATTTGTACTTTTATCACATAGTTAATAGAAATCTTGCATGCACAAGGTTGAATGTTGGTATAAGATTTGTTTTCAATTTTTATATGAATATTGTTATTTTGAGTAGGTAGTCTTTGTAGGTAGCAATATCATTTTTACTGTTTCTCATCCTGTATTTTTCTTTTCAACAGGAAAATGCTCCAGATATGGTGTATTTAGGCTCACTAACCAATTTTGATTTGATTTATGCATGGACACAAGATAAATGCGTACCACTAGTTCGAGAAATCACATTTGAAAATGGGGAGGTAAGAATTTTTTCTACTATTCTACGTTTGAGTTTCTTTCTCAAAACCAAAATGTCTCTTTCAAGGTTCCTAATCCACATCAAAGAACATTGTGTGTTTTGTTTTAGGCAGAAAATGGCTGCCAGATAATGTCTTTTCATTTAGGAATTCTTTAGGAGCTTTTTGGTTACTCTTGAAATTCACTGGGAGCAGATCTGTAGTAGTTTCACAGGCTACCAAAGGAAGAAGTTATAATTACAGAACTCTTAATGTTGGGAAAGACCTCTAAGATCATCGAGTGCAGCAGCTAACCCAGCACCACTGTGCTCAGCACTAAATCATGTCTCCAGGTGCCACATCCATGTAGTTTTTTGAGCTCTTCCAGGGATGGTGATTCTACCACTTTCCTGAGCAGCCTGTTCCAGTGTTTCACAACCCTTTAAGTGAAGAAATTTTTCCCAGTATCCATTCTAAACTTCCTCTGGTGCAATTTGAGGTAATTTCTTCTTCTCCTGTCACTTGTTACCTAGGAGAAGAGGCTGACCCCCCATCTGGCTACAGCCTCCTTTCAGGCAGTTGTAGAGACTGATAAGGTCTCCACTGAGCCTCCTTTTCTCCAGGCTAAACACCCCCAGCTCCCTCCCATTGATCTTAATGTTAGCGATAGAAAAATATTACTGTATTAACCATTTCCAAAGCATTACCTAATAAATAAGCACATTAAATGGTGGCCAACCATGGAGCTGGCAGTCTTCTGGGAATGGTAATGAAAACTATGTGGGGTTTAAATTTTCAGTCTGTGTTAGAGCACTGATACCTTAATTTTTTTAGTTTCATGTGTTGTTTCCCATGCTTTTCTTCCTTTGGCTGTAATTTGTCAGGTGGAATTTGAGAGTTTGCTTTTAAACATCTCTTTTCTTCTCATTATCATTATTTCTTTCAATGCATTTTTGGGGATTTTTTTGTGACTTAGTCTTCTTTTGTCCATTTCCAACTCCATATTTTATTTTGTTCTTTGTAAAATAAACAACAGGAAAAAAGTCCTTAGAAAATTATCAAGTTTGTAGCATCTCAAAATGAGTATTTGTACATAGGCACAGAATCTGCTAGAAAATCTGCCAAGGTCTGTCACAAAGTACAGTATATTGTCCATACTGGATGAGAAACCAGAGAATCTGTCATGTGCTCCACTCACAGTTTGCACACTTAATTCTATTTATCCAGAATCTGTAGTGCCTCTAACACTACTGCTCTGGGCACATGCAGCACTTCAGGTTTTGTGGCAGAGGGAGAGACAGGGTGGTTTTTCTTAAGCCATTTTTGTCAACTGTCAATCCCACCAACTTTTATTGGAAAGTTCTGACAGTTAACAAATCTTAATTCTTCATTTGCAACGCAATATGTAAAAGATGCCACATGTTAACATCTTTAGAAGTGTGTGGTAGATTTTCAGTGTACTTTTCTTGTGGTGAAAGAGGACTCTGAGCCTTAGAAGCCAAGGTTCATCACTGTCAGCTTGATGAACATTATGTTGTGGTTTCTCTGGTTGTTCCCTTAACCCTTGATTCCTGTTTGCTTAGGCAGATAGTCACAATTACAACGTGACTTTTTGCCTGGCAAAGTTTGTTTAAAAATTTCAGTGTTGCTGGTACCCAAAAAAAATTAAACATACCAAAATTGAGGTATTTCTGCGTGCTGAGGTTGTATAGTTATTTAAATGGGCTCCTATTGTGCATACTGCATAGGAAGTGCTGTGACTGTAAAGCTGTGTTTATGGCACTGGAATACATCTTAAACACACAGTAATTGAACTCTGAAGCAAAGCCTTCTGCTTCAGGACACTGCCCATTTGAGACACTTCCTGTGCTTGACAGGCAAAGGCTGTTGGATTAGGATACCATTCAGAAGAAATCTCTGTTGAACCTGTAATGCAGTTCTGTGTTAATTGAATGCCATGAACCTGTGTGGTGTAACAGTGGTGCTAAACTGTGAGGTTTTGAACCAGTAAAGAAGTTTCTCAAAGGCACACAGAAGTGACGTGGGGACATGAGATCTAATGGAAAGTCTTTTGGTATTCTTAGTGCCAAACAACAGAGAGCTTTTGAGAAAGCTTCCACTTGTCCTGCCACATCAGTGAGATGTGATATGAAAGCTGGAATAGCAAAAGAAACAAAGGGAGGTACTTTATAGAAGGGCTAAAATCAGCAAGGTTCACACCATCTGTGCTTACAGTCTGTTTGGAGATGAATTGATCTTGTGAATGTAACTTGCTGAGGTTGCCATTTTAGCTGCTTGCAAGCGAGAGAAGACCTTAGAGCCAGAACACCAAGCTCTCTTTAGGAGTTCTCCCTCTGGAAATGTACCTGCTGAAGTGAGTGGGAAAATGGAGCCATAATTGTAGAGCTGCAAAACAGACTTTTTCCCATCCTGTAGTAGGAGAGGAAGCTGAGACCCAGCTGAATTTGTGTGTGTAAAAATGAGAATGAGCAAATATGATTAATTATTGTTTTAGGAATGGATTGGGAAGCTTGGATTTCAAGAGCACTGAAGTTATGAGGATCTTTGCAATCTTCTCTTTAAAAGACCAAGCTTCAATTTACCTGGTGGACTTGGTTGAAGGGAGAACAAGAGCCATTTCGTGTACCCTGTGTAACTGGCTGCCTGCTGATAGGGAAAGTCTTTCCTTCAACTTACTGCAGATTGAAGATACCTGAAGAAACACTTCCCTTTAGTAGCAGAACAAGCTACTACTATCTTTTTCAAAAAGCACAGTTTTTGTGCTGATGTAGGCTAGAATCAAAGCAATAGCAGCATTTGCTTGTTATACCAGTTGTGCAAATGAAGGATAGACAACTGCAGGCATTTCTTAGATGATAAATTATTATTTCTTCAATCAGGCTGTAGTGAGTTGAGCTGACAAATACCACTTCTGGAGCAAGCAAGTGCTCGTTGTCTGTGTCTTGAGTAAAAGAAAAATCCTGAAAAAATTATTCAAGGCAATCCTGTATTTATCTGTCCCTGGGCAGAGATCTTAAAAAGGCATTGGGTTGCAAGAATGCATTCATATGGGGAACTAAAGTTTGCCTGTCCAACAAGGGATGACCAGTCAGGATGCATTTTCTGGCAGAAGAGCAGTACTTGATCATAACTGGTCTGACTGTGTCATTAGCTTCTGCTTTTTCCTTTTTTGGTGGGGAGGAGGTAGAGTTATTCAAAGATACTTGTTGTGTTATGCTAAGAAAACACCAATTTACTATGTGAATAAGCTAGAACTGGGTCTAGAATACACCCTCAGCCTTTCAAAGTATTTAACACCATGGTGCTCAGGCTTTATTGTGGTTTCTCTGGAGATGCTGTGTTTCCTCAGAACGGGGTTATTTCTGTTGAGCAAATATTCCAGTGGAAGTGTATCCCTTCCCAAAAATGCTGCTAATGACTTGCTCTCATCCTTTATCTGTTGTATATGATAAGAGGAAGGGGAAACATGGTTAACTGTATCACTCAGGTTTCTCAGAGGAAGGGTCAGCAGTTAACATTTTTAGCCCTGCTCTTTGTTCTGTTTTTAAAGTAGAGATCTCACTAAATTTGAAAATTGTTGGAATGACTTACTTTGGTGCCCTTCAGAAATGGAAGAAATGAGTTTGTCCTTTGTTTCCTGTGCAGGAACTGACAGAAGAAGGCCTTCCTTTTCTCATACTTTTCCACATGAAAGATGACTTGGAGAGTTTAGAGAAGTTCCAGCAGGAGGTTGCACGGCAGTTAATAGGTGAAAAAGGTTTGTAATATTTCCCACTACTTCTTGGTTTTACTGGTGTAATTTTTTTCAGACAACTCAGTGGAGTGGAAGCAAAGGCCATACAGAATTGGGGCTTTAAAGCTCTCGAGACTGAAGGGCTTTATGCATTTTGACAGTGAGGACCAACTCCTCTGGAAATTATTAAAATAGATGCACAATTTATTAGTAAGTAACTTTGAGAAATCCTTCTTGTCTAAATGATTTAATGTGTTTTGAGAGGGCATTAAACAAAGCTTCAGTTTGTAATATGGAAAAAACTCACTTAAAGAAAATCGATTATTTTGGTGGTGGTGTTTATTTAGACCTATTTGCAGGTTTTGTATATTGTATCAATCTAATATCCCCACCTTCGTAATACTTAGGAAAGTGGTTTTGGGTGGGTTTCAAGATGATACTAATAAAAAAATCCTAACATGGATTTTTGTCTGCTCACGATGTTAAGGTACAATAAACTTCCTCCATGCTGACTGTGACAAATTCAGGCATCCACTCCTCCACATTCAGAAGACTCCAGCAGACTGCCCTGTCATTGCCATTGATAGCTTCAGGCACATGTATGTCTTTCCAGACTTCAGTGACTTGTCGTAAGTATTTTTCTTGGTGCATTTCAATTTGAGAATGACAGATGAAAGTGCTCATACTTGAATCAGTACTGTGGTAGGAACATGAGTAAATCTGGGATAGGTAAGGCTGCCTCTGTGTGAGTTAGTGTCAGAGCCTTAAAGCAGGATGAGCTGGCGAGTAGTCACTGTTTAAATGGAGTTGTATTACTACATGCAAGAAAATAATCTTGTTTGAAGTTCTTAGATGCTGCTCTTCTTTTCTTTCAAAGTTGTGCTATTTGCCATCATGGTTAGGCATTTGGAACCTGGCATGGTGTTTTTAGATATCTCATGGTGATCTAGATATCTCAACTTTAAAAGATTAAAATTACTACATGGAATGTGAAGTACTGTGTTTCTCAGGGATTACTGTGAAATGCAGCATGTAAGAATTTCCAGCCCACTGGTTTGGTTTTTCCTGAAGTGCAATTCTAACCTTCCTGCATTAGTCTACACCTGGAAAGCTGGCAAAGAAATGGTCGTGTGGGTTTGTGAAATTTTACATGTGCAACTTGGAAAATGACCAGTTACAGGTATGTTTATCTGGATAAAATACGTGACAGCAAAGCACCAGGGTGCTTAGGTGAAATACTGCCATGGTAACCCTCATTACCTTAGCCTGACTCTTTATGGTGCACTGCCTAGGAAGCAGATGTTTTGTCTTTCATGGATCAGTCAAGGAATGAAGAGGTGTAAGTGTTCTCTTCGGGGGCTTTCAGCCTGAGACAAGCTCTCTGTCTTCTGGCTGGGTGGTAGACTCCAGTTTCTGTCTCAAAGGAAGCAGCTGCACATACACGGCCTGCTAACTCCTGGTTAGATGTCTAGGCTGGGTATTTCATTTTTGTCAAAACTGAGGATTCAAAGCTTGGACCTAGTGTGTAGTGTGAATGTAATACCATGTCTAATTTTGCTATGCCAGGAGACATTTTTCTATCTGAGATGTTGACATTTGGGAGGAGAGTTCGAACTTAGCTTCTTTCTATAATTCTCCACAGGCTTATTTATAAAATGTTGTCTCTGTTTGATGTATCCTGAATAGTGCTTTTCAAATATCTGAAGCTATATATGTTGAAAATCTTGATAGTGACTATTTTTCTCCATGTTTCTATTTCTTTGGAAGATTGTATTCATCGCATACCCCAGCAAAAAAATAACAGGATATTTGCATTTTAAAACCACTCTTTTTATTGTCACTTTTTAAACAGCCCTAAAACAAATTAACATCTCATATAGAGGTAGTAGAGATCTTTAGTTTAGACTTGTGTGTTACATTTCTTACATGTTCTGTTTCTGTGAAACACTGTCAGAATAATGAGAGCTACTTGCTTGATGTGTACCAGTTGTCACTTACAAATGAAGCTGAAAGAGAGATGTCAGGGTTGTAGACAGTTGCCTAATGATAAATAATTACTCAACCTTACTCTAGGAGGTTGAGCTGATACATAGAAATAGCAAAACACAATTTGGGAACAAGAAGAGCTTGGAGCTCCTGGGGTGATACTCTTTTGTGCGTTTATGTGGTTTGGATGTTTGGTTTGGTTGGTTTTGTTTTCTTGTTTAGTTTTGTGTGGTGGTTTTATTTTGTAATAATAGGTAAAGTCTTAATTCTGAGACATTCATCTACTACTTTAGTAACCTTCTGGACTCTTTTACAAACTGGCCCCAGGCTGTCTCTTTTAACCTCAGTGCTGCCACAGCCAATAGGGTTTCAACATGGCACTTTCCAAGCTGGCCCACTCTAAGATTCCCTCTCTCTTTAGGGAGTTCTTTTTCTTTTTAGAGAATAGGCACTTGGCAGGCAAATGAGACCATCACTCACTATTTTATCCTCATCCTTTGGCTACCTGACCCTGTTCGTCCTGCTGTTCTAGGCTGGAAATGATAGCAGGGAGTGTCCAACTGCTGGGCTGTAGCTTCTCAGAGAGAACAGGCTGAGCTACACGAGGCTGCAGGCACCGGGTGCCCTTGCTGCATCATTAGGAGAGGAGAATGTCTCCAGCAATGTGCCTGACCTAGAACAGGGTAGGAGCCTGAGAAAAAGCAGGTAGCAGTAAGTCTGCTGTCTCTATAATCAGGCTGGAATGAACCCCTTTTTCTCCACTGGGACTAATTCATGATCTCATCTGGGATAGGAAGTGACTCCTTAAAGTGTTACCACTGCAATACTGATTGGTTACAGACACTGCTGTAATGACACCCTCTGATTCAATATTTGCTACATTTTATCCATAGAGTTTTCTGATAATCTGAATATTGCTGATAGTTTGACCATGGTTTCTTCCTCTTTCCTAAATGTAATAATTAGTTTGATGAAAAAGCTGTCTCCATTAACACATTACCTTTAAATTTCACGCACAGTGCTCACACTGAAGTTTTTTATCTCATCTTTAATACTTACTAGATTAACTCTTCACTTAGAGATTTTTTTGTCAATTTGACATTTCACAAAACTGGATGCTGTTGTTTAGCACGTTTGCTGTGGGTGACAGTAGATGATCTGAGATTAGATTTACATTGATATCCTCTTAGTGCTTATCTGTGGTGTGTGTGCAGTTGCTGAGGCAGTAGAGAGCCTTTCAAAGATGTTTTGTCAATACTGCTCCCCAAGTGTCATTTGTATCTGTAAACTGTGCATTTGGAACCTGCTGTTCCCTCTTACATTACAGTTAGTGGGGAGCTGAAGGGAGTTCACAATGAAGTTATTGGCTGGTACAGCTCTGTGGGAGTTATTGAAAAGACTAAATACTTGCTGTGTTCTCAAGAGACAGTGGAAAGAAAAAGAAGCTGGTGGGATACCTTAGCAAACCATGTGGCTCCCTGTCCTCTATTAATCACCTAAAAGTAGGCATAGTGTGCCAGATAAACAGAAGTTGGCTACTCTAAGCAGTGCACTTTTAATCTCCTGTATTTGGACTTAACTTGTAATAAACACGTGGATGTTTCTGTTGAATTTGTTCCAGAGTTCCAGGTAAACTGAAGCAATTTGTACTAGACTTGCATTCTGGAAAATTGCATAGAGAGTTTCATCATGGCCCTGATCCAACTGATGTAGCACCTGGTCAGGTAAGGTTACACCAAACACTTTCCTTGTGGCTGTTGTATATTATTATTATTATTACCTTTTTATTATTCCTTGCCAGAGCTGTACCTTCTAATAGTTGGTATTATTAGTCTAAGACTTTTGTCTTTTGAAAATCTGTTAACAGAAGCATAACACTGCCTCTTTTGCTTGGCTCCTCAACCTTCTTTGGGTAAAGGCAGGGAGAGCATTAGGGGAAGCATGGTACCTACTTGCCTTGAATAAGGGAAGAGTATAAGATTATTTATTTTCTCCACTGAAACAGGAGATCTTGGGCTGGATGACTGTTGTAACTTCATAGAGCCACTCTTGGGCTCTCCTGTAACTTCAATGCAAAAGCTGATAACCCATCATAGCTGCATTATTTTCCACACAACACACTACTAGAGGGTCTTCTAAGGGGAAAGAACAATTGATTGAATGTTTTATATATTTAGCAATGCAAGCAAAAGGCAAAATTATTAGAGCATCAAGAAAGGATGGGTAAGCAGTAATAGGCCTTATTGCTTTTGCTAGTGTGGTTGATAAACAGCATTAGCAGTGCTCACAGGCTGCACTTGTCTGTTTGATTTCCTCATGGCTCTGCTCAAAGGTTGTCATGTTGTGTAATTACATGCCTGGAAGTCACTTCTGGGATCTCTTCAGGAACACAACTACTAGATCCTTCTCCAGACAAAAGTCAGAAGCACCTCAGTGTCAGAAAAGAAGGGATATGACCAGCCCCAATTCCCTCTGCTCATCCCAGTCTTCTAATGGTGTCTTGATCAGCCTTTTATCATCTTGATACACTACTCAGCTCACGTGCTTGGGTCCCACTGAAAAGTGCAAATGTAACTGTCAGGGAACATTTTCACTACCTTTGGGCACCCTCCAAAGAAAACCATTTTTAAACACTTCTTTCAAGTTATACATAGTGTTGTCCAGGGCTCAAAGAGCCCCTTTGGTCCCAGAGGAGCCCTGGTGCCCTTGTGTTCAGGAGCCTTGGGCCATTCCATGGCTGAGGGACAGGAATTATTTATAGCTACAGGCTCCTTTTCCTGCTCATTTGTGGGATGTGGTAAGGATGGCACTGCTCTAAGTCGATTGAGTGCAGCCTCCTGTTGCCCTGCTCAAAAGATTTAGAAGTGTGAAAGCCCTGGAGGGCTTTCCTTGGCCAGGAGAATGACTGCTTTTCAATGTTGTCATGACTGGCTGTGAAAACACGTGGGCTGAATTGTCTCAGCAGTAATTCATTTGACTTGGAGGTCCCCGTGTTTCTCAGAAATTCATTGAGCAACCAGAATTCAGGTCATTGGGAGGAGGGGCAGAAGCAAGGGCCAGAGGCTGAGGCATTGGCCAGGCACTTGCCCTGAGGAGGATGCTTGGCCAGGGAAGGAGGAAGCCTGTGGAGTCCCTGGATCCTGCTGCCTGCCTGCCTGGGCACAGCCACAGGACTCAGAGCTGCAGGCTTGCTCTTGCCTCATTTCTGCCTTGAGAAAAGCACATAAAACCTGGGATGTTTATGTTCCCATCTCTGTATGGCATCCTGCCATCTTGTGGAAGATGTGGATGCAATGGAAACAAATACTGGCCTTAACTAACTGGAGGCTGCTGTCGTGGGTCACCTGTGCCTCTTGAATTGCATGTATTTTTGTATGGGGTGTTTTCTTTCAGTTTCCATGGAAAAGTAATTCTAAAATACTTTTGCAGTTATGTCACTTTTGCCCTGCTATATCTCATAAAACACACTCACATAAAACTGGAATACCCCCAAAACAAGTGGTAGATTCAAGCAGATATACAGTGGGGTACATTTGAAATACTTCTGTGTGACTTGTACAGAAACTCATGTGATGGCAAATACCTTTGAGGTGTTACAACACAAGGAATATCCTTAAATGGAGGCTTAATTAATGTGTGTGTGTTGTGTGTGTTCCACCTACTTGGGACTCAGAACACGCCTTCCAAAAAACCCTCCAATTCAGTTTGTGAGAATGCTGGACATTTGTGTGCTCCCATAATGCTAGAAATTTATTTAATGGAGATGAATGATTATTAGTCTAACAAACAATTTTACTCTTTGTTCTGTTTTTCAGCCAATTCAGGATTTAGCAAGCAGCCCACCAGAGAGCTCATTCCAGAAACTGGCACCCAGTGAACATAGGTACACCTTATTGAGGGAAAAAGATGAACTTTAAAAAACTTGAAATAATCTTGCAAGCCTTTCAGACAGCAGCATTGACTTCTGTGTGGTGGAAATAGTAAACCTATATTTTCATAATTCTATGTGTATTTTTATTTTGAATAAACTGAAAAATAATTTTTTTCTCCCCAGGCTTGTAAATACATTTGTTTGGTGGGTCATTCTGTACAGCATCTTTCAGTAGTACATTCTTAATGCTATAGTAAAATATCAGAGACCCATCCAGACTCCTGATCTAACTCTGTAAAACTTTTATAATCCAAATGAAGGTATCCTTGCCAGAGACATGCTGTTAACTTGCACTATCCCATTAAATAGGACTTTTGGGTTGTTTTCTGTGTAACCTTGGTAGTATGTGCTTTTCCTTTTTCTGTGAACAGCTTTCCTGGTAATCTATTTCTTTGTCACATTTTTCTCCAACTTAAGAGGGTCTTCTATTCTGGATACTTGGGAGGGGAATAAATTAAAGTTTTACAGAATCTCGTGTGGTGCTTTACTGGCTGGAAATGTCTAAGCAATTAAACAATCCTGAATATTAAAATACCAAGTGAGGAGAGGAAAGGTTCTGATGATAATGGCTGTATTTGGAATGAAGGGGCTGTACTGACCTGCTCCGATTTCCTGGAACTAAGATTGTTATGCTGCCCATGTGGTTGTGGTGAAAGAAAGGAATGTTAAAAACCTTTCAGAGTAAGAGAGGACTAGGACTAGACTGGCATCTGAGATTGTCAGTCCTAAATTTATATCCATATGTATGTTACCAATAGTCTCGGGGGTTTTGTAGTTTATTTTTCCTTCTGAGTCTTTGTGTTCCTGGCAGACACTGCTCAACCAACCATTGCAAATTTTCTGTTACTCTCTTTGCCTGGCTTGTGCCTTACTTATTGTGTAGTCTTTGAATTCTGCTCTGAAGAAGGAATTACCACTTTCCTTGTGGGCTTTCTGTTATGCATGACACCAGAATATAGGCTTTTCTCAATGAACCTTTGAGCTGCTGGGTGAGGTGAACATATGGAAACTGTTAGATGGCAGAATATCCCTTGATTTGTGCTGCATTGCTGGAGATGAATTAGTACTGGATTTGTACAGTGCACTTACTGCACCGAACACAGGCCTGTGACTTGGGCCCCAGGATTCAGTGTCCTTGGAAGCAAGTTTGTTCTTTGGACTGGTGGAACACCGGGTTTGGGTTTACTTAGAAAATGCCCCAACCTGTGCAGTCACTGCTCAGGCCCCTTTTGCTTCAGTTCAATGCCACTGGCTCAGTTATTGACAGAAAACTTCCAGGGTCCTGTGCAGCTGTGGCAGAAGTTGATCCCAGGACGGGCTCCTGACTCAAGACCCTGCAGCACCAGGCACAGATTTCTAGGAAGCATTTCTGAGGACAGAGTTGCTGGTACCTACACTAAACTACAGCTGACTAAGCAGCTGCTGACTTGGGAGCTGAAAGAGTAGTGCAAGGCTTTGGTTACAGCTATACGTTTTTGTTGGTTTTGTGAATCTGCATTTTGGAGTGCACCTAAAATATGTGCAAGCCAGATCTTCTCCTGTCCCATTCTCCATCTCATCACAAATCAAGCATTTTTGGCAGCTGAGTCATACTGCCTTCCAGCTGGAATTGATTAAGGATGACACTTGTTATCTGCAGGTGGTGCTACACAACTTCTGGAGTAGTTCTGGCACCTGAAATTTTACATTCCTACATGGCCCCTGCACATACTTACCTTACTCCTCTGAGGTTCCCATTTTTCCTTGGGATTCTTGGAGGAATGGGATTTATAACTGCTGTTTGGTGGAAGATGTCTAAGCTTCTCTTTCTGAAGAGAGATGCTCATCATCCACCCAGCAGTCCAGTGGCTGGTGCTGTCAGCTAGAAAGTGTGAGAGATGAATCCCCTCTGCCATTCCTTAATCCAAGTTTCCTTTTGAGGGTAAGGACTTGTTCCCAGAGCTTTGGCAGCCCGACATTAGGTTGACAGTCAGATGTAACAGTTTTAAGACAGTTACAGGTTCAAGTAATTTTGATATTAATTCATTGGAGTTGGACCTGATTCTCCTGGGTTCCTGATGACCGCTGATGGGGCTGTACTGGGTGATCAAGTGCCTTTCCTCTTTGCAGGCAGAAGGTTGAACAGCTAAAGCTGAGCTGTGTTTGCCCATCCTGCTGCTGAGGGGCACTTGAGCTTTTACCTGGTGATACAGAGAATTTGCCCGGAGAGCCAAGTGCTCCTTAAAATCCAAGCTGTGTTTCAAATGGAGCCCTTCCACTCTGCTCATCTGCAGCTGCGGTTTTAACCATTTGGTGGTCAGCTTCCCACTCCCTTTAACCCTTCTCACAGCTTTTCCAGGAGAAGTTGTCAAAAATATTAGTGCTGTCCCCTTAGGGAACAAAACCATTCCATACTGTTTTCAACTGAACTTGAGTCCATTTCTGAGCTACCCTATGTGTGCTGGATGCATGTGACATTTTAGGAACCTGTATTCATTTCAGTCAATGTAAATATTTTGATAGCTGAAGTATGTGTTTGGGAACTCATTACAGGATTCTTAAATCTTGGTAGTGCAATTATTTTAATAATATCAAATTTGGGAGGATTAATCTTTTAGATGCTGGAAGGAAATAAACCCCGACATTCTCAGTAAATGCTCCAACCAGTCTCGTAGGCAAAAACTTTTATTTGGTCTGAAAGAATTATTTATATCTTACAATTCTTCTGAGTAACATGCCTAGCAATTTAATTGCTAGTTTGGTTACTCAGATGCTGATGTTTCTTCACATATGTAAATAACCCACCTATTTTAAAACATGATAGCTTAAATAACAGTCTCCCACGTCTAGTGTGTACACAATGATTTAAAATTGCTTCTGCAAAGACACATGGGGGAAGAGTTTTTGTGGCAGACATTTCATAAAATGAGTGCACACGAAGCTGAATTTGTCTAAGCTGGGGCCGGAATTCAGTCTTATGAATTTAGATTGTCCTGGCATTATTACAGCTTGTGGGGAGAGGATGGAGTCCACAACAGCACCAATGTGGCTGCTGTCATTTAAATGCACAAGGTTTCACAGCATACAGCAGGAAAGCAGAGAGATATTTGAAACTCAACAAAGGATCAACCACAGTTTCTGATTAAGAACACTTTTTCCTTCACGTCTTCCTTTAAATGTAGAAAATAAATATCAAAAGAATGATTATCCTTACTATGAAGTTCTTACAAGCTCATTAACTGTTTACATCCAAAGCAGATGCCTTGAAAGGAAAGGGCTTTTTTCCTGTCAGGAGCAAAGGAGCTGAATTACTGAGGTCATGTTTTGCACTCCAGCTGATTTTACCAGTGCAGGCACCGAGGCTTCAACACATGTAGTTTTGACAATGTCTACAATTACTTGTGAAAACTATTCTTGCACACATTGTTTCCCTGAATCTCAGACCTACTTAAAATAGACATTATGCTCTGGTTGATAGTAATTTCAGTATTTTAAAAGTAATAAGGAAGAACTGCTCAGAAGAAGTTATTTGTGCTGTAACTAACAGTTGCTTAGAATGTCTCTAGGCACAAAACCCCATCATCTGTCATTAGCAGACAGTGATTTCCAGTGATGATATCAAAGTACTGGTTATTGAAAGGGAGCTCTTTCTATAGTATGCTTCCCTGGACAGTGTTCCCTGCTAGGGAGCCTTATCTCAACACTGACTTCAGTGTGCACCTAAGACAATGACTCAAGCAGAGCTCAGGATGAATCAACCAAGCTAAAAACTTTAAAAAGCAGCTTCCCAACCTCAGTATCTGTTCCCCCAAACAGTAGCAGCAGTAGTGTGGGAAGAGTCCTGAAAGGATGGAGGTAGGACCATGTGCTGAACAGTAGATTACGTGACAGTTGTACAATTATATGACAATAACAACAAGTTAAATACAGAAGTGTTAACAATGGAAGCTCCAGAAGCAAAAGGCTTCTTAAGGGGGGTAAGATAACAGGTGTCCACTATAAAAAATGAGCAAAAGCACTGCCAGCATCTCACCCCATAAAGGCTCCACAGCATGTCCCAAAATCTTGAAGAGGCTGAGCAGCTCCTCTGCAGTGTGGGTGGAAGCAGACGTTTTGGTACTGGAGAGCAATGCAAGAGTGCAGCTGTCCAAACAAGACTGGTTTACACTGTAAGCTCTACCAGGTTGACATTTTCAGCCCCATCCCAGCCTCTGGGGCTGCCAGCTTGCCCTGGCACCCTGAAGGGGCCTCGCTGCTTCTCTGCTGACCTGAGGCCTCACGCCAGCCCTGAGGGACAACAGCCTGTGGAAGGAGTGGGCCTGGATGCAGCACTACCTCCCAGGGACGCTGCTCTGCTCTCCCACCAGGGCGCTCTGGGCTTCAGGAGAAACAAGGGCAACATCTGACACTAAGTGCTGCTTCAGCAGTGTCAGGCTTCGGGTTCAGGATGCCAGAGCTTGGCTCTTCAGTCCTGTATCGTGTTCTCAGGACAACACAAGGAGCTCAACAGCTATGGAAAATTATTATCCTCCAGTAGCAGTGCTGCAGGGTTGCTGCTTAGACTGTTTAATTCATTACTACACTTTGAGCAAGGCGAGGAGTTTTAAAAAGTTGCCTGAAAAGAGGAGAAGCTGCTTCCAGTGCTGATCTGATATGGCTGATGGAGGCAGATGTGATACATACATAACTTTTTTCCACTTTGCTCACCCAGCATTCTCACCTTTTCTTATGACAGCCCATGCTTCCCTGTGCATTACTGAACAGGCATAGTCATATCCTGGGGAATCGCAGGAAGAGTTTGGGAATCCAGATAAATGAAAGTAAATTTAAAATACTATGACCCTGAAAGATTGATGGCATTTATTTCCTTTTCTTTGGAGCACTACAGTAAAAGCTCCAGCTTCTCATGGCATTCATGGGAAAGCACTAGAATTTTCCAAGTATCTCTTTGCATCATCTGCAAGACACTTTGTGCAAATTTGGCATGAAGCACCTGTCACCCATCATTACAGCTGTGAATATAGCTTACCTAAGAATTATGTAATTAAAAGTTATCCATATAATTTTCAAAGGACTGATGTCACCATGTCTGAAAAGAGAAATTCTGACACGACTGTTTCAGCCTTCCCAAGGAACAGAACTGTCATCGAAATTCACACATCTCAGCCTTGTATGTAAAGTGTAAGGCTGCAAGTCTGTCATTAGCTCAGCTACCGCACTGTTGTTCCTGGCCATAATGAATCTATACTTCAGCTGGATTTTTTGGCACTTTGGTGAGAAAGCTCTGGACAGCTGGAAGAGACCTGCTCAATCATTTTTTGTTTTTTTCTTTGTATCAATTTTCCACCTGTGAAACCCAAAATCCCACCCCCAAGTGCAGCTGCAATTCCTGCTACTTTGAAGCCTGCAAGGAGACCAATAGGACCCCCCACCACTCCACCAATGACTGCACCTGCCACAGGCAGAGCTGCCAGCTTGTATTTTGCAGCCTGTAAAGGAAAAAAAAAATAGTTAGAATACTTGCCTGTGGCGATGTGCGTTTTCCCCTCACTGCTCTTGGCAATGACTTGAAAGCTCAGCGATAAATAAACTTTACAAATTAGTACTTTAAAAAAAGTATGACAGAACATGCTAAAACCAATTCAAAATCAGCTTGTGTATGCAGTTGTGAACCAGGTCCTTTGACGTGGTTCTGGCTGTTGTGTCCACTGGACGTTACCTGGTCGCCAGTGCTAAATCAAATCAGAAACTGAGAAAATGCTCAGTAAGGATGGTCCTTACTCCAGCTTTGGGGTTTATTTAGCAACTGACATGGAACAGGCTGGAAATGACAGATTGTCATCAGCCTCTTGTTTAATGTTTATGTGATTCTTGTGAGCCAGGCACTGACTGCCCTTGTCCTTGCAGGTAAACCAAAGTAACCATCAGAAGAGTGTTTAGAAAGCCCCCCCTGCCCCCCCAAATTAAATAATTGTATTTTCTAGCAGCCTGGATGTGATAGAAAATTACAAGAGAGATTGATTTTTTTTTCCCTGCTACCTGTGGGTCATTTCTTCCTTATTTCCTTAATTGCTGGTTCCCTCAGCATTAAAGAAGGCAGATCAATGGGGTTAATACAGAGGGTGGCTGGGAGGCAGAGCACCATTGATTCACCAGCAGGAGCAGATCCCTACCTTTCCCAAGTTTTTGGTTCCCTCTTCAACATTCGCAGCAGCACTGTTGACATGGTCTTCAATCCTGTCAATCTTCTCCTGCTGGGACTAGATGCAAAGGAATTATGAGTGAGGGAACCTGCTGGGAAGCAGCAGTGAGCCAATACACACCATTTTAATGCCTGTAATCAGGGCCCCACAGCAGCTTTCATCTGCACCCGGCAGCCTTAGTGGTGCTCCATGATTAGCATCTCATACACTCTGCTGAAACTACAGACTTACTTTGAAAAAATCCAAGCTATCAAGTAATAATACTTGGGGTGGATATTAGACAATGTCTTGCTACAGTTAGAGAAAACAACGCAAAACACGTGATTTCTAAATCTTTTCTATGGATGGAGGAATTCACATTCCAAAAGGAAAAATAATCTAAACTAGCCTGTTTTGTTTCCTGATGAAACATTTTAAAAAAAATTCTATAAAGGGCATTTATAAAATCAGTACCAACTCCAACATACAAAGCTGCATCAAGAAATCTAAGCAGAAGTGTTTAATTATGACATTATAGAGCAAAGACTTCAGGAATAGTGACAGCACTGAAAAAATACTTGATGTTGCTCTGTATGTTACTGTTTGATTTTACAAAAACATTCCATCCTTTCTCCAAATGCAGTCAGTCAGATTCCCCTGCAGTCTCTCCCAGGGAACACTGGAGAAGAAGATAAAGGGGTCTGTGGGTTTGTTTGTTCTTGTTTTAATCTCAGCAGTACGCAGGCTGTTTTATGTCACAGAATAATGAGATGGCTGATATTCAGCTTAAAATAAAAGGCATTCTGAACTTTTTGCCTCTTTCTAATTCAGAAACTGCTGAGTACACCAGCTCTGGTATTCATCTACTATGCAGTCCACCCACCTTTAGATGCATGTTATTACATCTAATGATGTTCAAGTGCAAAATCCAGGAAGTCCTGGGAACAGGACCTCTTCCTTTAACCTTTAGAATACTGAATGAACATTTTTGCAGTCCCTCTCCAGTCTAATGGTTCTTACTTGGGTTTTCTGTATAGATGAAGCAGCACATACTCAGCAGGAAGCCTAAAAGCTAGGTTATTTATCCCTACTAACCCAACAGTGAGGAGATTAAAGAACTCTCCTAGGATATGAGAATTGTGCATTTAAATTGCCTGTGGCACAGGAAGAACTGAACATTGGGAACCAACATTTTGGCAGTGCTGTGAGAGCAGAGAAAGGGCATGATAAAGGTGAGGATTTTTCTAGCACTCCTGATTAAGTGAGAAAAGGTACCTGACAAACACACACCCTGTGCAGTGAAAGCTGTGACCACCATTACAATTAGAAATTGTAAAAATGAACAGGACCTTGGTAGAAGTCTGCAGTCAACACTGTAGAGCTTCTGCTAAGGTTCAGCTCATGGTTGTGTGCACTGGCTGGAACATCATAGCTGCTCCAGTGACAAGAACTTGGGAGCAACTCCCAGCAGTAGTGCTAAAAGAGGAGACTTCTGCCTCCTCCAAGTGTCACCTTGGCGGAGCCCAAATCACAGGAGAGATGTGAGACACATCCTCAGCTTTTTGTGTCCCCACCCAGGAGTCACCCATTTGCCCTTTTTTTGTAGGAGACTCTGTAGGACAGAATGTAGAATTAATACTTACACAGACTAAGAGAGAAAACTCAGTCACCAACTGGCTGAGCTCAATCAAGTCCTGCAAATAAAAAACAAATGCTATTTTGTGATAGTTGCTAAAAGCAGGAGCACCAACATGTCAGGGAGGGAGTTCCAACATACCCCTTCCAAACTTTCCCACGACTCGGCTGCATTTTCTTCCTGAGGTATTTCCGGAAGGTGGGAGTAGATCTGGATTAAACTTTGGGAGCCATCCTTCACTTCTGTGTTATATAAAGTTTCTGAATGAGAAATATGATATTTGTAAATAAATGCCATGAACAAGGATGCAGGTGGAGTGCAGACCTTCTCACTCTTAAAGTCTCTCAAGGGTAACCTGATACTTAACCTAATTCAAGCCAAGCAACAACCCTAAAATTGATCATATTGGGAGAAGTCTTACAGCACTACACCATTTCTAAAAAGGATGTTATTGACAAAGAAATAGATTCGTGTCTATCAGCACATTTTCACAAGCAGTCCTGAAATGATACTAAATTATACCCCTGAATTCAAGGTCATTAAATTCATTTTGTACTGTCCAGGCTAAGAAAACTGAGCTTGGGACAAAAACTTTTCATTTATGTATGACACACAAAAATGCTGTGCTCCTAAAACTGAACAGACAGTTATTCATTTTATGACTGATTATCTTGCTACTAGTTTGATTTTCAGCCAATGGGAACTAAAAGAAGCAGGAGGAAACAGCTTTCCAAGCCAAAGCAATGAAACCCAAGTAATGTGGTGCTCAGCATTCCATGCTAGATCAGTTGGGTAAATGGTACTGTGAGGATGGCAGACATTTGCAGCTCAGTGCTTTACAGAAGATATTCTCCAGTATGTTTCTCCCTAAATTGCCTGGACTAATACAGAATATGTTAGGACAAAGTATGGTGTTAAAAACGGGAAATGACAGACACTGAGGTGGAGAGAGCAGATACAATGCACAGACTCACACACACCTCTGCCAGTCAGAGCCCATTCTGGAGCCACTGCAGATGCCATGGACACACATGGAATTGTGGACAACAAATTGAGTGGCAATAAAGAAAAATAACAAACAAGCTTGGCTTGTCAATACAAGGACTGAGGAAGAGCTTGGGAGTCTGAAAGGCAGACTGGAGCAAGTGTGTATGTAAACACAGTGCAACGATCATCTCAATTCAAACAACTTAAATTTTAGAAGGGAGGTTGCTCCTACAGTAGGACACTGGTGTTTCCTTCCTTGGGGAGGCAGCCCCAGGAGAAAGCTTTATTACGGGGAAGGCTGGTTAGGTATGTCTAACAATACTAAAGTGTAAATATTGTATTCAAATCTTTAGAAGCAATGATTGTGCCAAGGTACAAGAATAATATAATATAACTGTTACAACAACAGATATGACCAATGGAAAACAAATAAATATAATCATATTCATAAAAAAGTCAGTAACAGTGCATGCTTATTCATGGAATTAATTTAAGATAAAATAAAAATGATACGTTTTCATAACATTTGTCCATTTCTCAATGTTTTTATCCCAATATCTCAAAATAGATTAAGGACCCAATCTTCCTACTCTAGCTCAGTGAAAGTCTAACATCAATGAAGTTGATATTTAGACATAAATACTAAGTAAGCAGAGTAACACGAATGCACTAAACAATTTGGGGGCTTAATTTGGGCTTTTCTTTCTAATTATTTCTACCCCTTTCCATGGAAGGCACTTCATGTTCTACAATCATCAGCCATTCTTCCAGAACACACTTTTGATTTATAACCTCGGATTAATTAATGCTGTTCTATAATATTGCTTTCCCCTTTTCAATATAATTAATTATATATCCAGATGTGTGCATTTTTTGAGAAAACTGTTCTGCCACATACTCTGACATTTATCACTGATTTTGAGGATTTCATTTCATTTCAATCCTAAGCGATCCTATTTCAAAATCAAGTTTCTTCTGCCCACAAAGACATACTCTTCCCTAATCAGCCACATGCATGCTAAGTCGGTTAAAATTAAAATATTCATAACGCAAAAGCAAAATAAAAACCTCACTAAGCAAAGCTGCCTCCTCCCAAGACCTTGCTCTGGTCTGTTCCTAAGAATCTACGTCGACCCACTGTAGAAAAGCATATCCTTGAAAGTGTATAAATGATACCAAAGTTTTGCATGACACACATTCAAGAGAAATTAAAATTGTGAGTAGGTTTACTTCTTATCATTTTGTAATAACTAAAATAATCAGTGAGAAAAAATTCCTCACGAAAATTCCTTACTCTAAAAAGCTAAGGTAAAGAAGAAGAAGGAGGATAAGAGGTGGTCACATTTGGGCTGAAAGTATGAGTTAGAAATTTATATTCACTACTTCACTTTTTATCAAGTCTAACCAATTTTAATAGAATTGAGAATGGAAGTGACTCCACCAGTTCATTTATACAGCATCTCCACAGAAATACAATAATACAAAACATCCCTTCAGATTTCACAGAGGAGCTTTACACCTCATTACACTCAAGATAAAAATCTAATGCTGTGGAAGATTCAATATGTTGCTTAAAAGATTTTAGTAATTTTAAGAGTGGAGTCTCACCTTTTGTTAATATTTGTTTAATATGCAATTAAATTCGATTTCTATTGGCCCTCAGTTGAGGATGGTGAATGGGGGAAGGGACTGTATCGTATCACTGACATGCCTTCTAAATGGAGGATTTGAATTTGTAAACTCCTTCCTTCTCAACCAGATGGGAAGCAACATGCTACAAAGAACAGGCCTGTATTGAACCTCCTTTGATTAAGATCAACAGCCAAGATTTGCTTTCAAGACTGCAGCCTCTAAGCACAAAGGAATAGGCAATATACTGTGTCTGGGTTAGCAATTCAACAGGGCTGGCTGCACAGGCAGGCAAACTTGAAAAAAAAATTCTGTTTAATTGTATTTAGTTGTCTGGCTGTCTGTTTCACTTTAAATGGGGTGAATTATTTCCACATTCCTGAGCAGACTTGCAGATGCCTGTCATTCCAGCAATATTTTTTTCTGTTCTTCTCATCCCCATCTTTCTGATCAATTTATTGTCCTTCTGAAGTGATGTTATACTCAATGTCCTCCATACTTCAAAGGTATTCCAGATTTCAGAAGCAGTCCTGCCCTTCATAATTAAACTCTGGTTGCCATGTGCCACCTATGTAATTATGTAAAAAAGAAAAGCAGTAAGCCAGGACAAGGCCTTTCCAATGGAATACTGGAATGTACTGAGAACAACTGCAGAAAGTCACCAAGAGAAAAGATATCTTAAATATAGTTCTGATCCAAACAGAGAAGAGCTCACAAAGAGACTGAAAGTAATGGCTAATATATATGAAGGGAATCACTGAATATTAAAGACAATGAGCTCCCCACAAAAGAGACAAAATGGGTAAAATTAACAGAAATTATGTGGAAGAAGTTCCTAAAAAATAAAGGACTGCAGAATTACTGGCAGACACTAAAAAAAAAAAAGCTGCACTAAAGATGACACCAAATTGTCCTGATGCAGAGGAAGATATTTATGGCTTCACCAAGAGCTCTTCAATGCCCTGGATGTCAAGAATTTGACACACAATATGAGTACAAAGAAAAATATAAACACAGAAAGTTAATATCAGAAAGACCAGGACATAAATAGGTTGCAACTACTAAGGGGCAAAAATGGTAGCAAGGAAGTTTCTGTGAATGTTTTTGGAAGTTAGAGGGAGACCAAAGAAGTCTAAGTGCATTGCCAAATATAAAGATAGCTTTAAGCAGGTATCTGATGCAATTAACTTAAATAAGAAACAAAAAGAGAGAGAGGTGGAAACAAAGAGAAGATGTTAAAAATATTTAGATGAGCTAGGCCTATTTAGGGTCTGAGGGTTCGATGAAATTCACTCCAGAGCATTTTTAAGAAACAGCCTCTGAAATTTCAAGCATATTTTTGAGAACTTGAATAAAGTGATCTCAGAGGACTGCAAGAGAGAGAGTTTGAAATCCACAAAGCTAATAGGACAAACTCCTGAACAACCAACTACAACATGCTGAAGGTGTTGAAGAGGTCAAGATTTGTATGTCAGAAGCCAATTCAGTCTTTTCTGTTGGCCTCATACAAAGAGAGAAGTTTTTTTACAATGGGGGTGGTGAGGCACTGGCACAGGCTGCCAAGAGAAGCTGTGGATGTCCCCATCCCTGGGAGAGTGCAAGGCCAGGTCGGACGGGGCTCTTAGCAGCCTGGTCTGTTGGAGGTGTCCCTGCCCATGGCAGGAGCTAGATGATTATCAAAGGGTCCCTTCTAACCCAAATGGTTCTATGATTCTGTATTTGATATATCTCGATGCTCACAAGGTTTTCTGACACTACTGCACATGACATTCTTGAAAGCAAGCCCGGTCAAATCTACTTCTCTCCCTGCTCAACCACGAGGGTCACTGGCTTGTTAATCACACTTTTAAGAGTTCTTGTAGTTCTGCATGCAGCAACAAGAAGGGTCAAGAAAACAAATCTGACAGCAGGTTCTTCTACAGTGCCACTGACTAAGAATGCTCTTTAGATTTTAAGAAATGAAATGCTCAAATCATTTTCAGTAATACTGTTACTGCAGCAATCAAATTAATTACAGATATGTGGAAGGCTTTAATCCTGATATAACCAACTTTCTCACAGATCATTAGGAGAGAGCACTAGCCAGCACCAGGACATAATACAGACTTCTCATCAAGACAGAATGGTAGAACAAGGATTGAAAGGTATTTTATACAGAAAGGAGGGAAGACCAGCAAACATGTCTGATTTCTAGCACGTCATAGTGTGTTTTCAAAACCTTTTATTTAAATGGATTTATAGTCTTTTCTTCTTTCTTGTCAGTTACCAAGTTAAAATGCCACAGGAAGACATGTTTTTTACCTAGAGACTTTCTCCTCTTTTCTACATATTTCAGGAATGCTGTATTACATTGTCTGTCATATAAAAATCTTCTTGGTACTTCTTCACTAACTCAGTGAAAATGGCCAAAATGATTACTTGCACGTGATCAAGTGATTTGCAGGGGAAGGGGAAAGAAGCCAAGCTACCTTGAAACATGAATGTAAGTATTCTGCTTCGTATGAACCGTCCACTTTTTAAAGATACAAGGCTACAGGATCTTTCTCATGAAAGGCCATAGATATTTATTTTTAAAGATACTTAGGCATTTTCTGCTTATCAAAATTCATCACAGGTCATGACAAAAGTGTGGTGTAGGGAAAGAAATCTACTTCATTAACAGTACTCTTCAACTGAAATCTCATTTGTCTACTTCATTTACATCTGGTCAGAGAAACTGCTTACTGGATACAATGATAGAGATACAATAAACACAGAAATTAAATTCTACTACCTTGTCCTAGAGTTGCAGATCTGGTTAAAGAGGCATCCTCCTGTCCTTTGAGTTGCCTTTTAAGTTCTTCTGCAGATTGAGAATGCAACTCCAGGAAGTCCTTAATGTCAGTTGAAGCTTCCTCTTTAATGGGTTTTATCATTCTCTGCAGAACTGGGATGTCTTCCTGCCGGACTCGCAAACAGAGTTTCTCCATCTCTCTCATATTGGCACGGAGTTGCTGCAAGAGTATTCAAAGTTATTTTGTAGCTTACTGTGTGAGAATATCAGACACCTTCAGTGCCTGGGAAGTACCTATCATCTTTATGATCAAGGGATAAACATTTTTGAAGCCATCACCACAACTATTTTGATTTTCTGGCTGTCAATTTTGTACTTTATCCACTTCTCCAAAACAGTTTATTCTCAATTTCAATTAAAGTATTGAACTAATTAATTCACTGTGTAATTGCTGAAGTTATTTCTGTTTCTCTGATAAATTTAGGTCTTTGCCAAAATATTTATACAAGTTTCAACAAGTTGCAATAATATCCAAATAAAGTAAGTGATTGTTTATCAAAATTTGCTTATTTTGTAATAATAAGTGACTGTGGCAATCACAGGACCTCAGGATATGGTAATTAATAACCCCCACCACCCCAGAACTACCACTTTCATTATGTGAAGATGACTTCAGGGACAAAGAAGAAGGATTACTTTTTTCTTTTAACTTTTTTTTCAGATGAAGAACAAATATATTTGTTTGAGTAGAATATCAAATAGAAATATTTCTTTAGTTACAGGAGTTTTGAGAAGATATAAACTATTCACAACTACCATGAAGAGTATGTGTGCAGGTATTTCCCACAAGATAAATTTCTTTCTGCATTCAAGATTTTTTTTATTGCCTGGACTTTTAAAATCTAAAAATGCACACAAATTTTCTCTTCCTACAAATGAAAAGAAGCAATTTACAGTTTAAATTATACCACTTATTGTTTTAGGACAGAGTTTTTATCTAATTATAAAAAAGTAAGAATGTAATAAAAATATATTCTCTGCATTACATTACAATGATACAATAAATTCTATTCTATGTTGCACTATTTACCAGCTGTTTTGAATATTCTTCTCACAATAGATCAAGAGAATGGATTGACACCAATGAGTGGATAGAAACAGAAAGGTTTTCTTCCAGAATACAAACCAGGTTCAGATAATGCCTTAGAAAGGCAAAACTGCCTATCTGAAAAAGCAAGAATTAGATGAAACTAATTTTATTTATATACATTAGTGGAATTAATTGCTTTTAATATTTATGAAAAAAATGGTAGAAAATATAATTAGAGAAGAAGGAAGGAAATTATTCAACAACGTGTTGAAGTAACATTGCACAAGCTTCCAAAGAAAGAACTATTGATTCGTCAAAATTGTGTCAAATTACTAAGATTACATTAGATTGTATTGTATGCCTAAATTAAGAGTACTATTAGCCAAATTAGCTGCATTATTCAAGACTAACCTCAGGTAAAACCACTGATTGACAATTTAAAAAAAGGGAGATTAAAAAAAAACCCAAAAACCTTTGGAAAACACTGAGTTGAATTAGAAACATCGTAGCCAGTAACTTTCCTCATACATTTTTCATCTCAGTCTACCTCGCTCTTCCTGACATCTTCCCCCCATGGTCTGCCCCTAACTACTGAAAAAAGGAGAACATCACCCCTGTCATAGTGCACCATGTGCCAAAATTCTTGGTTTATAGAATCTTGGAATTTCATTTGAAAAAACAAAATGGGACTATCTAGACACAACACCTAATTATCTAACTTCTGAGAACTAAATGCAGGGAACCAAGGTTCATCCTGCTGTTTTGTTTCAGGAAGCAAAATTATCCTTTCTTTGGCCACAAATGTAGAGAAAAAAAAAAAAGACATCAAACAAAACTTGTGAAACAGTGACAACAAAGTTTGGGATGAGATAATAATGGTTCCATGGCAGCTTCTTCTAAAGAAAAAGGAGAATTTCACAGTTGAAACTGAATTAAAACATAGCTCTGCCTGGGATCTGTACCACTGCAGCTGCTGCTGGGGCAAATTACAAGTCCTGTGCAGGGACCAACGCAACACAACTGGCTGATGGGACAGATCCTGAACAGAAGCTTCAAGAGGTACAAACTGCTCACCCTAAAAAATGGCTAAACCAGCTCCTCATTTCCACTGTTCATGATTTTGAACAGTGCTGATTTTGCTGATCAAAGAGAGATATTTCTGAGCAAGAAGATGGAGGAATTGGATGATGATACTCATGTATTTAGTGAAATTTAATTTTAGTAGCTCTTCCTTTGTGGTTTTGAAGAGAAGACTCTTGTTCCACTTACTGTCAGTTAGGCAGAAGGTGAATGGATTCAGCCTAGCAAGAAAGTTCAGCCCTGCTGTGAGGAGATACATCCCAGGAGCTCACCAGGGTGTAACATCATAAATGTTATGGATATGCAAATGACTGTGACTCCTTTTCATAATAATTTTAATGGCACAGTTTAATTTCTAGGTAGAGCATAAAAGTGTATTGCTCTCATCCCAATTGTATGCATATTTAAAACCAAACTTACTTAGCGAGGAAGGAAATACAAAATTCTCTTTTCATTTGTGGGGACCCCTGAGTTTTGAACTTTCCAAATTCAACCCAAAAGACATGGAATTTTTCTTTATAATAATTGCAGTTTTGGTCCATTGACTTCCAAAACCAAACAACAATCTTTGTTTCAAATGGCTTTCTCACAAAAACTGTAGGAAAATAAAACTAGTGAAAACCTTGGGAAGTTATCCCTTCAATGCATGATCTGCTGTCCCTATATTATTTCTTCGTGAAGAGCTACAACATGCTTCATACCAAACTGCCAGAATTCATTATGCCATAGCACTTCCTTATGTCTAACAGAAATCTCTCTGGCCTCAGTTTAAACCAGGTATTTCTAATGCTCTCTGTTCAAAACAGGGAAAGACAAACCCTCTCTTCTTTGCAACCATCCACTCCATGTTTGCAGATGGACAACACAATGCTGTCAGGTGCTCTTTGGGCAAAATAACTAATTTGTTCATCTTTAGAAGAAGTCTTGTTTTCTCAATGTCTGACTCTATTCACTGGTCTCTCCCCTGTTCACTCCATGCCTTCCTTGGAAGTGTGGTGCCCAAACTGGACTGACTATTCTACCTGGGATCCTACTACTGACCCTACTGCTGACCAAAGAGACTGCAGGAGAAACCACACTGACTGCTTTCCCGTTTATGAATCCCACTAAGTTATTTGGCTTTTTTGGATCACTACCACACAATCAGTTCACTTCTCCTCTGTGTCACTCAGTCTTACAAAATTCTTGGCCTAGGTCATAAGGAACTCTGAGTTTAAGGATCTCTTTACCCTGCAGATGGCCCCAGGCTGCAGTAATGAGCTGATTTTACATGATCCTTCGCTGACACCAGAAACAAACTCCTGCAGAAATAAAGTTCTCTGCACTACTCCTCATGCCCTCACAGCGTATCTGCACCATATGCCAGAGAGGCACCTAATCTAAAGATCATTTTAGAGATGTTACAGAAGACCTGAGCCATACAACTGAGCTTTGAAGATTTATGCAGAAAAAGAGCTGATCAGAAACAATCTTTTACTTGTAAACCATTTGCAACTGAACTAGAAATCAGAAAAGTAAAAAAGAAAAAAAATAAACAGATTAACATTTTTCAAGCAGCTTTCCATGTTAGAGCAACACAGGGGAGAGACCGTATCTGCCTAAATGTGCTCTGCACAATACAGTCTCTTTTTGTGGACTGAATACACACTAAAGCCAGACTGTTCATCCACTGCTTTCTTTTTTTTTTTTTTTTGGTTTAATGTCTTATTTCCTCTCAAGTAACTGCAGCATTTCCCTTCCTCTCACCATGGGAATGATCAGGGCAGTCCTTAGATATTACAACAAAATACTGCCATTTCACTGAAATTAGCTTAAACCTTGGAATAATGAAATAATTGTGTGGTAGAGTCAGCAAGTATGTGGGCAAAGCCTAGAAAACTGCAAATTCATTCAGTCCCTAACATTTTAAGAAGTCCATGGACTGTCCCTAAGAATGAAAATATACAAGAGCACATTCGGAAAAACTAATACATGATATACAAGAGCTATTTTCTCAATATTTTTGAAAGGGTCTCTTCGTGCCCTGTGCAAAGATTTATCTGTTTTCTTCACTTTCCTTTACAGAAGTTTTTCAAGTGGCACCCAGTCACCCGAAAGCAGAGCAATAGATTTACGCTCATCTATACTTCTATTATAATTTTGACCATCATCAGAAGTACAACAGAAGTAATTATTCTGGGTAAACTGAAAATACAGAAAAATGGCTAATTATGTGCACATGGATTAAATGTAGAATGGCTGTGCATATATTTGTCTAAAACCTGTGGTGGACGCCTTGGGTCAATATTGACTTAGGGATTCCTAATGTATTTTTACAACATCTAATTTTGAGAGCAAAGTGTGTGCTTGCAGAGAACATTTGGTATCACAATAATTAATCTGATTTCTTTGCAAACAAACAGATCACAAGTCCATTGGTAAACATTTAAACAGCTTACAGCAAACACATTCTACATGTCATATAATTTATTATCAAGTACTCCAGACTCCTAACTGTTTAATTAAAACAAAGAGCCAGTCTGCTCTTTTTGCGTGTACCCAGATAGTTATTCTGCTCTCTGGGTATCAGAATGTAAACCACTTTAATGCACCTAGATCTGTACCCAGAGCTAGAAGCAATAAGCATTAAATAAAATAAAATCCAAGAAAATTTATTTTTACAGAGAGTGAAAACAGCAATCTTTAGATTCAAGACAAATATAAATGTTTCTAGAGACAAATAAGCTCTTTTCCTATTAAAGCACTTAAAACATCTAAAAATAACATCTTCAACTCAATTTTTTCTCTAATCATTGATAAATTTTTGTCTTGCTAAAGAAATGATACTGATAATTTAAACTTATAAGAGAAGCCTTTCCTACAACTCAGATGTGCAAACAGATTAGAGAACAGACATAAGAAAACACATGCTTACTACACCATACATGTTAAAATGCCATTGTTTCAACAGAACTTCCACCTCTGGAAGACTCATTGAATTTCAAAATTTTGTATTCAAATTTCAAAAGTACTTGGTGAAAAATCAAAATAAACACTCAAACCTCCAATTAGCAGAAAAATCAACTGGATTTCACATGTAACTTAGTATCATCTACACTAAACAGAAAGTTCATTAACATCTTCCATTCCTCAATAAAGACACATATCTCTAGCTCTCCCTACCATCTAATTGTGTTGTTCAGTGAGGACTAAGTTCTTCTTTCTGATGTGAGTTGTTTTTGTGTATTCATCTTAAGTCTGATCTAATTTCCCACCTGAGTCAGTAAAATACTGAAACAAACATGGGAACTTACAGTATTAGAACTGTGAGATGGTTCAGGACTGTGATACCTGAGCAGGCAAATCCTGTTTGTCTACATGCAGTGTAGGTAACTTACAGTAGCAAAGACAGATGCACAACATGTATGAAACCAACACAAGATGCCTATGCTGGCCAACACACATCCATCCCCAGAATATTGGCAGTGCAGCTGTTACAGCCAGTAGATGCTATACCTGCCCCAGCAAACTTAGTGCTGCAGATCTGGTCATTGTGTTCTGTACCGATAACCTGCTTTGGCTGTGTGCTCTTTAGCTGCTGTTTGGCTGAGCTTCTTGCATCATTTTCATCAAGACACAGGTATTTTTAGAAACAGTGTAAGATTCTCTGTGTGCTGAGTTATGGATGACTATGCATGAAGTCACTGAGATGATGCCTGTGCTGACAAACGTGCTGGTATTTCCTTCCTTGAGAATATCATGCACGTAACAACAGATGTGATCACCAAACTAGTAGCCCAGATGTTCTCTGTGTCTGAAATCATGCTTTAAAACTAGCTGTATCCCTTATTGCAATAGCTGTCTTCTAATTTAATAATGTAAGAGGATAGTTTGCTAAAGATCACAGTCTCCAAACTTTTGCTTCTTCAAGAATATGGAAACATTTCAGCCTGTATTTGCCTCATAGGACACAATTAGGAAATTCCTATGTTTCAAATGAAGTAAAGCAAAACTGTGTGCTTGTCAAACCCATCTGCCAAATACATGTCTCTCTGAAGGTCCATCCCTGAGGTAACCAGAACTATGTATGTAATTTAATCCCATCGGGAGCACAGCCAGTTTCATATCCTTACCTGAACCGTTCGTCCTGCATTGATGTGCTCTTCATGCAATCTGTCCCAGAGCCTGCATCTCTGATACTAAAACAGAAGAAAAAAACTCCTTAGAATTTTTACCAGCTGGCTACTTTGGTTAAAAAAGCCACCTTTGGTAAATGATCACTTTAATTTTCCAAAACTGACAGTAAAGAAGTCAACTCATAAACAATTCCACTGCAAAATTAGAGAGATAAATAGCAATGTATTTTGTGAAAAATTCTGTGGAATGTATTTTACTGAATTACAGACAAGCAGGGGTTTCAGCATCACTTTTTAACATCCAAGTGATATTGCATCCTGACACTGCTGTGGCATAAATCACTTGGTGGGCAGTAGAACAAACGTCAGAAGAAGGAGAAAAGAACGGAATAGTGAATAAGCAGTGCTGGTCATATAGGACAATGAGGTATCTGGTTCTACTGCCAGAGAAAATGGCATTCATTACACAATGCTACTGTCTACATTTACCCTCAGCATTTCTACACAGCTACAAACACAGGTGCAAGAACCATCAGGCCAGATCTTGCACCTCCATGAGGCCCCCCTAACTTCAGTGGGAAACTATCCATACAGTACTGCCCATAGGGCAGAGACCAGACTATTATGTTAGCAGAGAGCAAGCTTGACAAAATAACTGCATATTATCACATATCAACCTTTTCATCATTAAAATAAATCAGTCCCTGCTATAGGCAGGTGACACAAATAATATAGAGACTTTAGCATAAGAAAGATAGTAAAATAATAGAAGTAGAAGCACTGATTCCTGGAATGTGTGCTACCAAAGAATGCATTTACAATATTAGAAAATACTAGAATATTTATTTAATTGTTTAGATAACAAGGCAAAATATTTATCATGATTTGTAAGGTATTTTTATGTAAAGTTTAATTCCTCAATTTCTTAATATGCTTTGTTACCAATAAAAAACTTTATTTACAGCCTCTGTCTTTCCATAATTATTTTCATCATTTTAGATGCCACAGCAATAAGAATCACAAGTTACTCAGCTTCCTAAAATACTATGAGAAATCTGAAGTTACTACTTATTTGCAGAGCAAAAGTTCTTTCATGTTAGGACTTTGTAGTTCTATGGAAGATAAGAGGTTTAGTGTTCAACAAAGTTAGATTAACATTCTTCTAGGAAATAGAATAATAACCTCTGAATAAATTGCTATGCAATTAAAATTGCTGCCAGTGTTCTTTAAAAAAAAATGGTTCAAAAGCCCTGTGTCAACAGTACATCTTCCAATTTAGTCACTCCTGAAAGAGTACTGAAACAGGAATTTCTCAGGTTTTAACAAAAAGGGTTTAGGGAAAAAACACCTATTTAATTTCAACTGACTGTAATACAATGTCCAAATAACTAATGATAAAAAATCCTGTTACCCAGTTAAGAAAATTTCTCAGGAAACTTTTGCTGCTCTTCATAATTACTACTAGAAATGCTCAGCACATTCATCAGCTTTATATATTTAGAGGTTTTATTACTTTGCTTTAAAATTTCAAATAAGCTAGTGATGAGCCCAATGAATCCAATGACTTAGCACACCCAAAACAAGGACATTCACCGTGGTCAGAGAATTCCTCCTTGTTGACTTCTCTTTGTCATGCACCACAAAGTAGGCCACATTCCTGGACAATGTTCACCCTGGGGGCCTCAAGGATAGGAAAGCTTGAGAAGAGATGGTATTGACATTATTTATTGTGGAAGCTGGGGCTGTTCAGCCTGGAGAAGGTTTCATGGACACCTCATTTCAACCTTCCAGTATCTGAAGGAGGCCTACCAGGAAACCAGATCGGGACTCTTCACCAGGATTTGTAGTGATAGGACAAGGAGCAATGGGTACATATTGAAAGAGGGGAAATTTAGGTTACAGAGTAGGAAGGAACTTTTTACTGTGAGGGTGGTGAGACACTGGAACAGGATGCCCAGGGAGGCAGTGGATGCCCCATTCCTGGCAAAGTATTCAAAGCCAGTTTGGATAAGGCCTTGAGCCTAATGGAAGGTGTTCCTGCCCATGGCAGGGGGATTGGGACTAGATGATCTCTAAGGTCCATTCCAACCTCTTAACATTCTATGACTTTACCATGAACAAATACACGTAAAACTAAGGGAGGTCCATGAAGTAAAAACATCTGTGGAATCCTAACCTGTTATGTCAAGTCCAGAGGAGGGCCACAAAAATGGTCCCAGGGCTGGAACAGCTCCCCTGTGAAGAAAGGCTGAGAAAGCTGGGATTGCTCAGCTTGGAGAAGAGAAGGCTCTTGAGACACCCTATTGCAGCCTCTCTATAAATAAAGAGGGCTTAGGAGAAAGACGTTTTACTAAAGTCTGTAGTGACAGCATAAAGGGCAACACTCTTAAACATTTAGAGGAGAAGCTGAGATTGGACATAAGAAACTTTTTTTATAATGAGGATGGTGAGGCACTGGAACAGGTTGCCCAGAGAAGTTCTGAGTGCCCCAACCCTGGAAGTGTTCAAGCCTAGCTTGGGTGGGGCTTTGAGCAACCTGATGTCATGGAATGTGTTCCCACCCCACAGCAGGGGGGTTGGACTAGATGATCTTTAAAGCTTCTCTTCCAACCCAAATCACTCTATAGTTCCATACTTCTGTGGTATTAAATCATAATTGTGCTATAGCCAAATAGTTTGTATTCCACAACAGAAATACAAAACATTAGGTTACTCTTAGACACTTGATCTTTTTTTGCTCTGTGTCCATTCTCTAGAGAGCCCTCTTTAGAAAGAAACTTTGATACTTCTGCTTTGGATCCCTTCCATCTCTCCTTGAAAGTAGCCAGTGGACATGGAGAGAACTCAAAAGTTTGTCATAAGATCTCCTGCTAAAAGCTCTTCAACAAATGTCTTATTCAAATGTCTACACTCAGATAAGACAGCAGTGAGACTCAGATACCCTCATTTCTCATTTTGTGTCACCTTTACGTATCTTTCCATCACAACAATGGTCCCCAGCCAAAGGTAAAAAGTGTCTCACACAACATCCTTTGACACAAAAATTAAATTAAAACTGAAAGCAAGAGAGAAAAAGTGTCTTACATCATTTTTTAAAGGATTGTTGCACATCACCAAGAAAGTTTAGGGCAGCAAGCCAAACAAAATCCCCACCTTCCTGTACTACCAAGTCAATAGCTGTTATCTAATAGGGACTTAAACACAGCTCTAACTCTTCTGGATACACATGCATTTTATTCCCTCTTGGAGTGAAAGACCATCCAATCAATGGAATGTGCTTTAGAAAACAAGAGTATTCATGGCTAAAACATGGAAAGAAAGAAAGAAAAAGTATAGAGAACTTATTTCCTAAGGATATAGCTTTTAAGTCTTCCAAAACTGTCATAAGAAAGTTGGACTCTCAAATAGTTGAGAAGCAATGATGATGAATTGATGGTAGCCACTATCTCTGAAAAGGTGTATTCAAGGTCAAATTTCATTATATATTGATTTTATAGTTTCTTCAAACAGTGATTTAGGAGATTAATTGTTTGGGCTATCTCTGGAACCTAAGGTTTAAATCAATATTCATGAAATGAGGTTAGAGATACTGGCTTCATCATAAGTAAACAATGTTGCTGCTCTAAGCAATTGGACATAATTAGTGATTTTTGCTTAAAAGTAGCCTGTAAAATAAGCAGGATCAGATTCTATAAAATTATCCTTTTACCTCTAGGGATGTTTGGTTTACATGGCTGAAAGTTAATTTTACAAAAAGTATTTAATAGAAAATCATCATGACAGCTCACAAAAGTACTGTAACACATTCATTATAGCTAAAATGCATGTAAAGGATATAAAATGCAAATTATCATACAACTATTTCAACCAAACTATTGCTATCAATGTTTACTACAAATGTAAAGGCCTCTGTGCACACAATTACAAGGCAATATAGAACTTTTGTCTTTAGCCAAATTCGAATTAAAGCACTTTGTGATCAACTTCTCATCGAAAACTCTACATAGTCTTTCAGTGTGACTGCTTCTATACTGTAAAAAGAACTACATTAGTAAAAAGTGAACACTAACCTTCTCAATATTTACTTGGTGTTTTCTTAACCTTTCCAAATCTGTTGGAATTGCCACTTTAATGAACTTCTGAATTGCAGGTTCAATTCGGCGGAGTTTAACTTTTTCTTCATCTTCAGACATCCTAAAAGCAGCTTACAAGTCAACAGTGGTCCAATATACCTTCACCAAGGTAAAAACCCCTTAAAACAAAAGAAAGTTCAACAAGAAGGAGTAAACTTGAGTCACTTTTTAAAGAAATCAAAATAAGATAAATCTGTCTTTCTAATAATCACATATCCCCCAAAACCACAATTAAACAGTATTAATATCTGGATAGTTGCATTTAAATGTATTACCTCTATTTATTTGTAGGCTTTGGGGATCATTTTTCATAAAACTTAACACTAACAGGAAGAACAACAGCTAAGTAACTAAGGCAGAGGCAAACATGCTTTGCAGCATAATGATACATGCAAAGGTTTGGAAAAAACTTCCAATTAGACGCTTTGATTGATCAGAGTTCACATTTTGCCAATTCACATTCAGAATCATCTTAAAAAATTGTAAAACATGTCCTGAAAAGACACCAGAATAACATTAATTTTGGAATTCCATTTTCTGGAAATGTTTAAGAGCTCCTGAATGAAGATTTGCACTCCAAATTGCATATGTTCCCTACTGAAAATGACTAAGGCATCACCTAGCAAGGGGTATAAAGTACTGGTGAAGTACTTGCAGGACCAGCGGGTATATAAGTAGCCTGAATTCTGTTCCCTGCATAGCATAAAACATAATTTTTGAGTTTCACTTCTCTAAAGCAGAGATATGTAGTATTGTATGCAATACCATTTATCTACAGAGCATAGGAGTAACATAAATGAATTCTATTTTGCTGAATGCACATAAGGAGAAAGAAGACACCTATGAGAAAGTTTTGTCACAAGTGTCAGTAAAAAGCCACGTGCTAACTTGGTTATATGGAAGCACCTGAACTACATTAGCAGCTGTATCAGAAAGCTTTCCCTGACTTTCCCCTCTCAGCAACTAAACTGATTTAAAGTAATTAACCCAGCATAATCCTCCTGGTACAGATGAGACACAGCAGAATACAGCAGGTTAAAAAACATTCCTATTTTTCACACAGTCAAACACATTACCAACAGTGAAATTAGCCATTACTTTTTTCACATCTACCTATGGTGTGAAAATGCAGAGGGAGGGTGTTGATGTTTGAGACTTGTGATTCCTGAAGGCAGAGAGAACACGAGGGCAGACATCAGTTAATGGCACTGGGTTTTTGAGCTGCTCGGTGTCCAGCCCCAGGCCTCTCATGTAGGCTGCAGGGAGCACATGTACAAACCTGCTCCAAACTCAAAAGAGTCAAGTGGGAAGCATCTTCCAGTAAGAAAGGGAGAGCACTTCTGGTATAGGGAGGAAGACCGTTGCAAATAAAACAACGCTGCATTTTTCAGAAGAACAGAATGCTAACAGAAGACTCTCCTCTTGTATCTATCCCACCCAACAAAGAAACTGAAAACTGTGGAAAACTGAATGTTTACAGAGAGTAGATCAAGATAGGGGAAGTCAATCATTAAGATTTCAGTGACACATCTTTTCTTTTTTCAGAACCTCAGAAGGAAATTATTTCATCAACTGACTTGGCAGTCATTGCCAAATCATCCCCACTTCAAATTATAAAGACATCCTATCAAGCACTTACAAATCCCCTTCTAACCTCAGGCATTTAATATTAACAGATCTTCAAATAAACATGGGGAGGGAGGGTGACCTCACATTTTTCAGGTTGCAAAAAGAACTTCAAACCTTTTATACTGATATACTCTTTTCACCATTCTAAAAACAGCAGTTTAAATGCAAGATGCTAAAAAATACATTCTATTATACCTTAATCACTACAGTCCCTAACTTTTGAAAGAGGCACTCATATATCACAGCTGAACTCTATTCTGAGTCTCGAACCGATTATTTTTTAAAAGGTCCAGAAGATAAAAAGCACCATTCTCCAAACTGCAAACTCTTCAAACACACATTTAATTTTGTGACAGATTATTCACTAATCCATGCGTTTATGAGCTAAAAGTAATTAAAAACTGGTTCTTTAAAGATATTTAATAGCCATGTCATGCTTTTCTTTCATACTTAATCATCTTGAAGAAGTGATGACACAAATTCTTCAAACATATAACACAATATGAACTCATAGAAACACACAGCCCATTCTGTCTCAGAAGACATGCAGCAGAAACTAAGCTAAATTCACCATAACTTTGTCCTTAACCTTTCATGACATCTAGAGATTGATGAGAGCCAAAACTGATAGTTTAGATGACTTACAATCTGGAGCACTGTGAAAACAGAATTAATGTAAACAGTGGCCATGTGCCTTGGGTAGATTATCTGAATTTTGAATATTTGGCTGCATGCAAGGCTCTGGGTAGTCATTTTCTTCTCCTTAAGAATTCCCAGACAGTAACTTCCAATTAGTTACTACCAATTTCTTCAAGACACTGCTGCCTAAAATTCACTGTGCAGCAAGTTTGAAAAACTAAGAAAAAAATACAAAAATTCTTTACATTCTCATCAGATCTCCTGCTTAATTTTCTCTCAAAAAGTATAGTAGCTTCTGCAAAAAAAATTCTAAGCCATAAATTATCAATGCAATGTCTTACTTTTTAAAAGTTCATATAATATTAACATTAAATAAATAAAATTAACATTATGCATTTCTGCTTGTGGATGATGCAATTTCCAGGAAACCTTGCATACTTTATTTGACTTGTGTGCTCCTAAGCATAACTTTAACAATTCATTTCTCAAGTAATAATGCCTGTTCTTTCAGTAATCACAGAGTACCAGCACAGTTTAGGTTGGCAGGGATTTTCACATGCCATCCAGTACAACCTGAATTAGACATCATTGCACGGGCCCTTGTCCAGTCAAGTTCTAACACCTCCATGGGTGGATGTCACACTCACTAGAGCCCTCCTTCAGTGTTTGACTATTGTACAGGCTAAAAACAGCAAAACAAAGACCTTCCTTGTAGCTCCTCATCCCACTGTCATACACCTCCAAGAGCAGCCTGGCTCTACTGATTCCACCCACAGCAGTCAGATCTCCCCTTCCTTCACCTTCTCTTAAGGCTGAACAAACCCACCTCTGCTTCTCCTTGAATATCACGTGCTCGAGCCCTCTAACCAGCACGTGGTAAAGCACAACACACAGGTCCTTTTCTGTAAGGCTGCTCTCCATCAAGTCTTCCCAACCTGTCCCAGGTGCAGGGCTTTCTTATTGCCTCTGTTGGAATTTTTGAGGTTTCTGTCTGCCTATTTCTCCATCTCATCAAGATCCCTCTGAGTGACAGCCCTGTCTGGCCTACAAACCACCTTCCTCAGGCAAGTGAAAACACTGCATGGAACTTCAGCTTCTTAGGAAGGTGATTTTGTCTCTGTCCTTGGATCTGAATATCAGTAACTGAAATAACACTAATCCAGAAGTGATCAAGACTGAGATTCAGAGTAACTCCCAGTCAACCGTGTCAGTAAAAAAGACATCTCCAAAGCATGCTGTAGCAGTACAAGTCACATAGCTGCAGTCAACCAGAGGTCAAACTCTTCCCATGTATGGTAACATACTTGTTACTTGTGATTATGAATTTCAGAAAATGCTGCCTGCACACCTCATGTAACACTCATGAACTTTTGTTAAACTGCCCAGTGCTCTCAGTTCAAATGCAGTACAACAATGCACAACAAACCTCAGGAGCTCTGCCTGCCCAGGGAAACACAGTGTAATTCACTGATTTGATTTTAATTCACTCAACACTTTAGACAACCACTGCCACTAGAAAAAGTACTTCCAGCATAAATGCCTTGTTGATAAGGGTTGAAAGGACAAAAAGATTTTCCCCGTAAATAAAATTAATTAGAATATAAGGACGTACAACATCTTTCTCCTTAAGGTGACCGGAAACATTTCCTAGAGTGGTACTGGCCCCAAAACTGCAGTGACAGCCTATACACTATTGCTCACTTGGCTGAGGCCTGTAGTTAGTGAGGAACACACTCTTGTGGTAGGCTACAGCCAAACTGCACTTTGAGACTAAACTACATCTTTTTCCTTCTGTCTGCAAAATAAATCAAAAGAAAATAGCTTTGTTAGGCTGAAATAAGGCACGGTCACCAGCCCCAATGTGTTCACAAAGTAACATGATCCTGCTTAGTGGGATAAACAGCCACACGTGTGGGATCTCCCATACAACACCCAGAATCAGCAGCTGTACGTGTCAAGCTGTGGTTCTCAGCAGATCTGTGCTCTTGTGGATCACTTGACAAGACAGACTTGTTCCAGGCAAGGGCACATGACTGCATTTAAAGAAATCAGAGCAGACAACAGGCATTTCTTCCTGGATTTATATGTTTAAGCCAGCTGCAGAAGGGCAGAAAATACTTAATGACTAACACGTGAATGCCATTTGCACAAAGCTGAACTGGTGGAGCCAGTCTGCAGTAGGCTGACGCCTGCCTTAAGAGGCCACAGCAGTTCAACCTGCAACCAGAGCCCTAATACTGAATTCTCAGTATTAACAGACCTGTGCCTCTGGTCTCACCCCAGAACCACACAATCAATTAGGTTTGAAAAGACTCTTGAGATCATCAAGTCCAACCTATCAACACCACCCTGTCAACTAGACCATGGCACAAAGCAGCATGGCCAGTCTCTCCTCAAACACCTCCAAGGGGCAGTGACCCCAGCACCTTCCTGCACAGCCCGTTCCAATGCCCAATCAACCTTTTCGTGAAGAAATTCTTCCTGATGTCCAACCTAAACCTCCCCTGGTGCAGCTTAAGACCAACAGGTTCCTACCCTGCCTGTACCATGCCCTGGAAAGACAAGGTGAGCGTGAAGAGAGCAGAAGCATAACAAATAAATATAGGCTTTAAGTCTTATATAAAGGCTTCAAGCAGACTAAACTAGTTCATTTTGCCTGACATACTGTTTCAAAAGCTCGAGCTACGCCAGACTAAACAATTTGTCACGCTGCAAAGAATAAATAAATAAGTAAATAAATAAATAAATAAATAAAGACAATCCAAGCTGCTGTGACAAGTTCTGTCCCGGATCAGCTCCCCACGACCTGGCCGCAGACCTCGGGCCCAGCCGCTNGGACGCTGGGCGGGAGCCGGCGCCGGGCTCCCCCTCCGCCGCAGGGAGCGGCCCAGCCCCCGCCCGCCTCACGCACACCCCTTCCACCGCCCCCGGACCATCTCCCACGTTTGTTTTCCTTCGGGAGCGACCGGTCGGGGGCGGGAGAGGGAGAGGACGAAGAGAAGGAGGCGGAGAAGCTGTCCCGGCCACGGAGGGGCTACCGGGAGTCCGGGATAAGGGCTTACTGGGAGGGAAAAGTTAAATTTATTCTTCTGAAAGATAGTCAAAGATTCCTGACAAAACTTTAAGGATTTTTCATAGAATCGTAAAATATTCTTAACTGGAAGGGACCCGCAGGGATTCTCGAGTCCAGCTCCCCACCCTGTACAGGACCATCCATCCCAGGAGCGCACCATGTGCCCTTCCCTGGGGAGCCTGATCCAGGACCCAAACACCCGCTGGGTGAAGAACCTTTTCCCGATATCCAACCTAAACCTCTCCTGACACAGCTTCAGGACATTCCACCAGTATGTTTTGAAAATAAAGTTGAAAAGAAGTGCAACTTGTTTGTGGCTGACACACTGCTCACTGGATCCTCCCCCGACACCCCATCCCCTGGCTGACAGAGCATCTGCTCCCTGGAGGTGTGCCCACACCTGTGGCACAGGTGGAGCAGAACCTCCGAGGGCAGCCTGGTATCACTGCTGATCAATTTATCACCTCTGAATAGAAGTGTAAAACTGTCTGGCTACCTGGTAACATCTGTAGAGCAACTATGTTACGCCAATATTAGACCAATAACTAAACGTTAATAAAACAAAGTTAGGAAAGATCTCCAGAGTAAAAAATACTAATGCACGTTGGTTGTGATGTCCTAAACAAGATTTATGTTATCTGTTTTTCTGTTGTTCCATGATTTTTTGGCCAGTTTCAATCTAATTTGGAGGAAGTCATTATGGTCCTATAGGTGTTGTGGAAACTGATGTCACTGAGGAGATAAACATAAATTTGTTTCCTCCGTGAAGGAATAGTAAGCAAAAAGCTCAGCTTTTACACATTCTTGTTAGCAGCAAAGAGCCAGACAGTCAGTGTGTATACATTAGCCATCCAGTTTACACAGACATAGTTCTAGACTGCTAGATGGGATTTTCAGAGGGCTAATGGAGAATACATTTTAGTCATAACTATGCCTATTTAGGGGCTGAAGAATCCAAATCAACAGAATCCCATGGCTTCCTTAGTTTTGTTGTTCACAGTACAGCTTCTGGAATGGCAGTGGAATACTGGGGAATGCTGGGGTACTAAAAAAAAAGCTTACATCGACCATACATTTAAAAAAGGTTAAAGAGGATGACACAGGTTAGCCTAGCATTGATAGTCTGACCCAGATTAGGAGCAGAATCATGGAAGTATTTACCTTGGTTACAATCATTAAATGCCAATAATTAAATGCCAGTCAACATATTTTTATGAAAAATATTTGATTAAATGTGTTTGAATTTAAGTCTGGTAGATGAAGGCAGTAATGTAGATGCAATAGCTTCTATCTGATGTAAATCAGTATGCTATTCTCATAAATTCAACAAGGAGTGCAAATTCTGTGTAGTTCAAAGAATCATAGAATTACAGAATGGGTCAGGTTGGGAGAGACCACAGCAGGCCATTTGGTCCAACCTCCCTGCTCAAGCAGGGTTATCCTGCAGCACATTGCACAGGATTCCATCCAGATAGTTCTTGAATATTTCCTGTTGGGGAGATTCCACACCCTCTCAGGGTAATCTGTTCTAGTGCTCGCTCACCAGCACAGAAAATATCTTCCTCATGTTCAGGAGGAGCTTCCTGAGCATCAGCTTCTGCCTGTTGTCTCTTGTTCTGTTGCTTGGCACCCTAAGCAGAGCCCAGCTCCATCCTCTCGACACCTTCCCTTCAAATACATGTACAAATTGATGAGGTGCCCTCGCAGCTGTCTCTTTTCAAGGCTGAACAGACCCAGTTCCTTCAGTCTTTCCTTATAATAAGCAATTCAGGTGACAACTCTTGAGAGGAGTAATTCTAAGCAAAGCTTTGTCATTAGGTTGTCTTGGTGTTTTTCTTGGCCTGGTGCTATTAGAAATCACCTAGATAAAAATATCAAATGACCACTTTGCTCTTATAAATAGAGGTAAGAGAAATTCACTTAGATAAACTCTTTTGAATTGCTTTGTAAGCTCATCTCACTTGCAAAAATACTCCTATGAAACCAGTCAAATTGGAGGTCATGCATTCAAGATAAAGCCTTAAGGGCACACCTGGAATCTTAGAGAGAATGACTGGGACGACACAGTGCTAAAGAGGACCTGGACATAATCAGCTAAACATGAGCTCTCAAAACAAACCTTTTGATAGCTAATACTCTGAAGAAAACCAGAGGAGCATCAAATACAACAGGAATGGATATTCCCCCTTTTTATAGAATTGATGTAACCATTATGAAAATAAGGCACTTAGTTTGAGCATTAACACTTCAAAAGGATGTTAAACACTGAAAAGAATACACAAGAAAGTTATGAAAGGTGTGGAAAATGTGCATTAACATGAGATATTTTAAAAGTATAATCCAATGCAGGTGAGGAGGTACTTCTGTCATAAGCACAGTAGTACTTATTTAAGTAGTACTTAGAGATATTTGAAGAGAAAAAGTGTTAGTTTTCAGAAATCACAAAATTCTGACAGCAAAACTAGAATAAAAATTAGACTAGAAATATGACATATCTTAGTTTGCTATAGGATCAGAATATCTGTGAAATTGTACTGAAACAATGCAAAACAGTCAATTTAAAAAATGGAGATTTTTTTCAAAGATACGCTGTAGTTCAAGCATAAACAACAGAACACATTGGTCCAATATGGAGGTGGCACAACCACAAGGTTATAATCAGCCATTCCTTTCCTTAAACTTCATGACTCCAGAAAAAGATCAAGATGTCTACTTGTATGCCAGCAAAAGAAGGAGCAGAGCCCAGATATTTCCAAAAGAAAAGAGTTTTTTTGTGTGTGAGTTCTAACAGACAACATCTGAAGAACTCCTGGCACATTTCATTGTGAACATGATGCTCATGCCTGACTCTCCAGTTCTGCTACTAGTGCTAATGTGGTTTTCCAGACAACCCAGCAGTGACTTCAGAGAAGTCCAAATCTCCTCGAGCTAAAAATGACAATGCGAAATGCTATGTCACTCATGTAAAGATCATCAAAGGAACAAGAGTTCCACCTTCAGGTCTGGGAAAATACTACCTCTGATGGCAGAAGATATCGCAGGGAAAAAAAAAAAAGTGTAGATGAAGTTTGGGTTCTTGAATTACAGACAGACTCAGACTTTTATTTCAAGTCAATGATCAATTCTGAGTGGTCTCTTACAGATCTGATGACTGTGTGCATCCCTATATAGTCATCAAACTGTTCTGTAGTACCAGTAAATATGTAGGAGAAAATAATGGAGAGTCCTAGAAGGGCACACAACTTTTGCACATCTGACTAAGGAAGAGCTTGCAGCAGTTTCTTTTTCCACATGAGATCATTCCTAGTTTTCAGATACATGGATTCAGAACTTGGACCCAGATGTGCAATTAATTTAACATGCTTAGCTCTATTCCCAGCAATCTTTCCTTACACACAGACTCTCAGATAACTCATGCTGGGGATATTTCAGTGAGTGTTGCTCAATAGACACAGAACTTCCAAGATGCTTACATTATGTTCCCAAAGATGTATCTTTTTCCAGTGGAGCGTTTCAAAATTCTGTTGCCTTTTTCAATGTATTATTATTACAGATACACTGATTTCACCGTCAAACGGCTTGTGCTGGCAAGAACCATTCATAAAGTTTCCACTGTGTCATGGAAAACAGCCCTTACTGTGTTACAGAGAACATTGCTCCCTCTCACAGTCTTTCAGGAGCACAAGTTTGTTTGAAACAAGATCCCCTTTTAACATACATGCCTGGAAAAAAATCAAACTCTTTCCATAATTCTTGACTGAGGGGTGTTTTCTGGAATGTGTAGCTGCATTTTATAAAACCATACTCTTGATGTAAGCAAAATACTGGGGGTTAATTCGGGGGTCAACTGTTTCCTACTGTTAACAAAAGTAGTGCTATAGTTTTTGACAGTTGCTAGAATTCTGATCCAAAGTTCTTTCAGTGTACTTTGTGGCAAAGCCATCTCCGATTTGCTTGAGGATCATTTGTGTAGTATTACAGAAAGTAGGGCTCTCAAATGGCAGTGAAACAGAAGAGGTTTATCATACATTAACATATTTGCAGTAGCAGTAATACTACATAGGGTGTAAAAGTGGGAGAGAAAGAAATAAGGGCAAAGCAGATTCTATTTTGATAGAAGCCCTTCCTCACTGGTTTTACTGGTTACTTGGTCTTTTCTGGTCTTGGGTCTTTTCCAGCATGTTCACAGGTCTCACAGTGTGACCTTGATGCAGGGATAGTTTACAGCACTTGCCACTGATCTACCCCTGCTAGAGTCACACAGGAAGCCTGTACAGAGAGAATGGTAGGTGCAGAGACTGTCTACAGCACCTGGTGTGCAGTAGGCTCTCCCTTCTGACAAGAGCAGGGTGAAACCAGCATCACTGGCTGGTGAGAGCTCATGTTGCTGGCACTTAGGGAATGTGCACCTGCGGCACTTTGCCTGGGGAGCCTTACATACCCACTGCTGGCATAACCAAAGGAGGTAAAACATTTTAAAAAGTGTTGCCAGGGCTGTGGCCCTACCTGGGAACTTACCCATGACAAGAATTCCATCAAGATCCACGTTTGCAGATTTTTTCCCAATGTCTTTTTGTTTTTTTCTCACTCAAGACAATTTCTCCCACTCAGAAAAACTAAACAGCTTTCAGCATATGCTGTAGCAATGATTTATGAGATACTCCCAGTTCTGTTTGTTCGGTCACCTAAGAAGTTGCTCCGGAAGAAGGTTGAGCTAACTCAGTTGAAAATCTTTCAGTGGGACTGTCTTTTGTGCACATTTGTCTCTTGTCATATTGGATTGTACTGGCATCACCTTAAGCCAAATCCCAACAAGTTACTCCAACTAAAAAAACCCAGGAGTTTCCATATAGGGTAGTTTTACCAACTAAAGGAAGTTGGTCCATTTCCCTGGGGTTTTTATACAAGACCTTAAAATTTTTCTATCAAATCTTAGTGCCAATCAAAACAATGGTAACATTTCCATTAAAATTAGCATGGTGAGAATTTTGTTCTTCGTCAAGGTTCCAGTGCTTCCTGAGACAAAAAAAAAAAAAAAAAAAAAAAAAAAAAAAAAAAAAAAAAAAACACACCCAAACCCCAAACAAACCAAAAAAACCCCCCACTAACTACATTCAGGGATTAAAAAAACCAATAGAAAATGGCAAATCAGCTGAGCAAACATTCATTTATCCATTTCATCCACCACCACCATCCACCATATTTACCAGTAAACATTCCTTTTCTAAAACCATTCAGCCATGAAGGATTTGGGATGTCTTCTAATTGCAGAACAAGAGGTGTAATATCGTCATCTTACATTCATAATCAATTTATATTACAATCTTTTTAAAAGCCATTTTTAATCTTTCTTGCTTAGTTAGGAACATGCTTCTGGTTCTGCTGTTTCTCTGATGTGTCCAAATCATGAGCAATTGCCTGTTCAAGAAAACCTTCAGGTAATTTCAGAAAAAAATGAATATTTAGAGTACTTATATTCATTTGGGGTCCTTTTTCACTGACTTGATGTTACATATTTAAGATTTCTAGAGTTTTCTTTGCCTTCTCTCTTCCTCCATTATGGGATAACCAGTTTTAGGCCATCAAGTTGACATCACCTTGATCAGGAGTTTACCTGTCTGTACACTGACCTATTAATCACACTGCTGTTTCAAAAGCCTTGTGTGGCACAGAGCCTTGGATTGTCTGCAGCAGTGGCCACAAGTGCACAGTGAGGTCAGAGTAAGAATTGGGCAAGCATGTGTGCTAGTTCCTCCTTCTTATTCTCCTAGTCTTCACCTTTTTGGGGGGGGCTTCCTGAACCAGAATTGGTTTGGATTATCAGTACTCTCAGAGGATCCCTCTTCCAAATACTCAGCCAATTTTCCTTAGAAAGTAAGGCTCTTTTGGGCAGAAAAGTCCTTCAGCAAAGATTTTCACAGGTCTGCTGCTGTCTGTATAAAGAAGCTGATTCTTCTGACAGTTCGCTGTTGTCCAACTTCCTCTTGCTACTCATTGCTCCAATGACCTCATCTCTGCTCTGCATTGCCTTTTCTTAGTCTCAGCCGCTCCTTGTGGTCAATGTACTCAATAACTGATTATCCTTGTAGTTTTTCTCTAGGGGTTTTCCATTTCTGAATTTTTTTTCTTTTTTTTTTTTTTTAATGAGGTGGGGAGACAAGAGCTGCACGCAGTATTCATTTTGTGGGCAAACACATATTTATACAAGGTTATAGTTGTTTTTTCTGTTTTGCTGCCTATTAGTCTACTAGCATTTCCCAGCATTTGATATGTCTGTCTCTTTTTTTTTTAAACATGTCTGAGAAGTTTTACTGCAAATCTTCATTCTAACCTTACAGCCTTACTTTGAGTGGTAATGGCCAACAAAATGATTGGCTCCTTACTTTAGGAATGGGCCATATGGTTGCATTGAAAATGATTGAAGGCAACATAAATAAAGCAACTGTGCAGAGAAATACTTCCACTCACAAGGAAGTCAAGGCAAGTCAGAAGTGGAGGAATGGCTGAGGCATAGTTCAATATCTGTTGCTAGAAAGTATTTGTCATTTCTAATACCTGGTAGGTCGTATACTGTTTTAAATGTAACTGAAACATTATCTTAGCAAGATAAAAAACATGCCATAAAATATAATTTTTCAAATGAGAAACTTTGGTCCTGTACTGCTTTGGTTATTTCTGTCTTACACATTTTCCAGAATTATCAAGTTTTTTGCAACTAAGGAACCCCTCATGACCTGAATCTTTACTGTGATGCCTGCTGGTATTATCTTGAAAAGTTTAGGTTGCTTCTAGGAGAAGTCAGACCCTCTTCTCCGAAAGACACAAAATGAGAAGGTAGTCACTTATAATTAACTTCTTCCCTGTCTCCTGCTTCCTCATAGGTCACAGATGTATCTGAGCCATGAAGGGGGGTGCTGGCATAAGACAAATGGCTTAAGTTCACATTTCAAACTTGTTTCTTTCTTCCCTGATAGACATTTTTAGTGCAGAGGTGCTCATCAGCACTTCTTGAAAAAGAAAATTGATGATGTAGCATCAAAGAGGCAAAGCTGAAGGGTATCATCTCCGTTGTCAAGTTAGGTAGACCTTTTCATTACCTCACAGGCAGTGCCCTGTATGCACTAAAACTGTGAAGTGCTCAACTTCTGTAACAGTAGAGAGTGGAGGAGCTGCATAAATAGATATGCAAAGAGATTGATTCCATAGTAAGAATTCTTTTTATAAATAATGTTTGAGTCTTATTCTATTTTCCTTTAGGATGGCAGTAACACTGAAGTCCTGAAGTTCAGTCTTGTAGAGATAAACCTACTTTAAAGTTTTGTCTCAGAGAAAGAAAGCCTCCAAAGCCTATTTTACTTCAAAATGGAGTTGAAAATTTTGCTTTCTTGGTAAGTACTTTGGGATACATGTTCAGCTAGCTATGTGGAGAATTAATAGAGCAAGTCCCATTAGTGCTAAAGCTACTGCTAATTCCCTGCACATCATACTGAATATTTACATCTTTGTTTAGTATTTAGATGAGCCACGATAATATTGCTTTCTCCCTGTTGCAGTTTTCTATAATACTAAAAAGGAAAACATAATCATGTGATAAAGACTATTTTTAAAGATATTTAATTGTATTTAAAAGAAAGTATAATTACAGCTTGAATTAAACCCTAAATTGTGACTAAAATGGCTTCATTTCTTATCTCAGAAACAGTAGATTGGATTAAAGTTCTGTGGGCACTGTGAATATAGATTATTTCTTTGTGTGCAAAAGCTCTGAGTTTCAGAGAAGCTTAAGAGGGGCATTAGCTTAATGCTTGGGTGGTACAGAGAGTGAATTATATTAGCAGTTTCATATCTGGTGGCAAATACTGGATTTTGATCATTTATGAATGGCTGTCTTCTCCATCAGCTGCGGACAGGTAAAATCCTGGGAAAACAAAAGAACTCTTAACTGTTGTGTGACTGTGTTGGCAGTATTGCACATTGATTGCATAGTCTGAGGAACATGATTGGATCTTGTTTTCAGTCTGTCATCTGACTGCTTCCTGCTGAGGGTCGTCTCTGAGCTGGATAGCAGTCCCAAAGTGAACAGGATGGAGGTGATGAACACAAAATAGCTTTTATGAGTCCCAGGCCTCAAAATAAACCATGACAACACTTCTTTGAAGCCAACTATCTTTCTTTTGCAGGTAGTTTCTTGGGTTTTTTAGTTGGTCCTCTCAATTTTAATGTGACTGTGATTATCTTAGGGTTTTATTGTGAGTTTTACTGCTCCACTGCTATACTTACTACTGACTTGTCCAGTCTCTTGCTATATCTTTGGCTTAACATAAATAGTTGTCATCATTTTCCCAAGCAATACACCAAAAATTTGGAGGGAGAGAGGATCCAGCAGCTCAGGAGATCATCACTATTATTCTTCTTGGTTTCTCTTGTGAAAAATAATCAGGTTCCCTTCACTAGTCTCCTTCACTCCTTAACATCAGGCCTTGGAAGCAAATGGGGAACCTGCCAATACTTCTAGTGTTGGAAAATTTAGAGGTAAGGCCAGGAGAAACTCGATGTGGAGGGTGTCTAGGTATGGGGGCTGACAAGAAGCAGGCCAGAAGTGATGCAGTTCCTGAATGAGAGCAGAGGACACCTGATCTGTGTGGCAAAAAGACTACAGTGAAGGTGGAGGGAGTTCAGATTCAATTTGTTTCTCTGGGAAGTCTAGCAGATGTGTGGGAGGAATGTAGTCCAAGAACCAAGATAGAGTGAGCATTACAATTTTTTACACTGGTGTGTTTTTAATCTAATGCTGTGTGGGTTAAACCTGGTTTGGGATTGTGACTCAGCGGTTTGTCAAATTAGAGTTTGGCCCTCCTAAATATGATTCTTAGCTCTTTAGTGAATCAGATGAAAGTTTGCCAGGAATTTACAAGTTCCTTGTGATCCTTGGGTCTGTTTCAGAGCTGATCACTAAAGAAATTTCCTGGAACTAGTTGAGCCTCAGTCTTAGTGTTCAGGTTAATGGACTCACAGAAGAACTTGATGTTCAGATGCAGTAAACAAGATCCCTGTAGATTGCTTTAGGCTCCAATTACTCAATAAGATTTATGCTTACACATACATTTCTGCCATTTCAGGAATACCTTCAAAATATATTTTGGGACAACAAAAGACATTTGTCTTTCATGAACTCCCTTACTGTAACCCTCTGTCCTCTATGGCTTTCTTTCCAGGATTGCAAGGAGCATGCAAAGGTGTCCCACCAATTGATATTCTTCATGCAATACCCAGCTCTCTACAGTGGTGCATCCTAGGAAAAAAGCTGCGTGCAGACACAAGTGGAGGAGCAGTGAAGTGACTTGTGTTTCCTGTGGAAGTCTGTCTTCACAGGTAGTTCTGCAAAGAAAGAACATAAGTGGGATGGTAGTTTGGCTCTGCATCCTTTGGATAAGGAAGGAGGTTTTCAGGGAGCAGTAGGATGAGGTTGCTGATTGGAATGCTGGGATCTGCCATCTTCCAGCCTACACCCTACATGTGTTTCTTGTTATTAATAGCCTTGTTCTTTACATTGCCACCCTCAGAGTACTCTGCCACTAGTCTTTTCTCTCTGTCCTCTTGTTCCTTCTCCAGCTCTGTTACCCTATGTATGACTCATCCCAAAAGCTTTTCCCTCTTCCACTGTCCCGATGCCCTGGGTCTATACTGCACCACAGCAGACCTAGAAGCCCTACAGCAGTGCTAAAAGCATTCAGAACAATGCATAACAAGGGCAGTACTGTAACGACAGGGAGAGGTGTCGAAGATACACTTTCACCACCATTCTTAGCAGGGTGCAGTCTTCAGGTGTTCTATTCTATACACTCAGTTGTTGAAGCAGCTTCCAAAGACCAGGCAAGCTGCAAGATATAGTAACATTTCAGAAGAAAATGGTATGAAAAGTTAAAATTTTATTGACAAATGTTAGATTGATGTAATTATAGAAACATATTTATTTTACTTCTTTGTTTTATTCTTTTTTGGGTTTGTACATTATAAAACATACTGGAAACAATAGAGAGTCAAACTATATAAAACTGTTTGACTCTTTAACAATAGATAATTTCATTATCATAAGACATGAAGAATGCAGATGTTATCCTTTAAAACTCACATTTTTCAACTTAAAATTCTCATATAATGGTCACATTTTATCATAGCAAGGGTGTATCTTGCCATTGACTTCAGTCATCAGTTTTTGACCCATTTAAGAATAAAAAATATCCTGCTTCAGTGTTGACATGTTGGAACTTAAGCAAAATATCTTATCATGGTTATGATGTGTACTTTAGAATTGAAGCTGGGTTGGGGTTTTTTTGCTTTGCACTGCAGGTGGGCACTGTAGTTTTTGTAGTGTTTCTTCCCTAGATTGATGTTCAGTCTTTCAGCAACCCTTCAATAGACACTTTCTGCTAAGGCAGAGTGTTATTTGTCACTAAGTACATGTAGATACACACTGAATCATCAAATCAGGACTTAAAAAAGCAAGAGAGAGAGAAAATAAAGGTGATTGCTCTGTATCAATTAACACTGGGACCATTACAAAATGGGGAAATGGTAATTCCAAGTAGATGAGTTGGATATTCATGGACACAAGCAGATTAGCTGCTGTTACAAATAGTGTCAAACTGAAAGGTTTTGCAGTTTTTCACTGCCTGCTACTTCATTTAATCATTTGGAGCAATGAGGAGTGGCAGTAAAGGCACATACAGGAAAATCAATGTGATAATGTATATATATGTATTGCACGACACCGTGAGTACACCAGAGGTTATACACCATCTACTGCTACACGTCTTTGAAGAGAAAATGGAAACAGAATAAAAAGAACAGTGGGAATCTATCAATTTCCTACCAATGTGCAGACATCTCTACTGACAGTCTTTAGCAAAACTACAATATGTTTTCCAAGATCTGTGTTTGGCAGGGATGGCTGATGAACCCTCAGGTAGTGTGCTGATTTTTTTATATCTTTTTTTTTTTTTCTCTGACATAGGCTTTGTTGCTACAGTCTGTGACCCATCTCCATCTTAGCTACACTGAGGGTTGTCAGAAACTGGGCAGTTGTTGGAAACATTGACTGAAGGGTGACTTGTGTGCATAGAAAGAAGGGGGATTTTATCACCTAATACTGAAATTGCCCTGACACTCCTTGTGTGTAGAATTTTTACTGCAGACTTCCGGGCTGCAAGCCTAAATAGCACAGCCCAAATGTTCAGCTCAGAGGGGGAGGTTTGATGACAATCTGAGTGTGCAAGGTGAGGGAGAACTATAGAGCCAAAATGTGAGACAAAAGCATAGAGGCTGAGGTCAGTGGGAGTACCAAGGGGAAGAAGAAAAGAGTGAACCAGATTTCTGGATGTGAGTCTGCTTGTAGCATAATCCCCATTATCCCAGGCTATAAGGTAGCATACTCAGAGGATTTTTGGGGTCAAAAAGTGCTCCAATTTTCAAAAAAAAAGCAGGTTTGTTTCTTTTTTTAAGCAGATGCTTAGAAAAGAGAGGCCAAGTGAGGGGTGAAGCAGGGATGTGGGAATCCCTGGTGCAGCAGGACAGGTGAAGGCAGGTTCCCCAAGGTGCAGGATGTCAGGGCTGTGCCACCTGGGTTCCAGCAGCAGAGCAGGGTTCATCTTCAGCCTTTGCTTCGATGAAGGCATAGATGGGGCTTTCACTTTTCCCTGTTTGTCCTGAAACTTGGAAAGGGTTTTCTTCTTTAAAACCTCCACTTTTCCATTGTATTTTGTTAAGCCCACCTAATGGAGTCTGAGGGACAAATCATAAGATTTGTTTACCTAGAAAACTAGGCCAGAGGGGACATTAAATAATATTATAGCTGTCCATGGCACAGGTGGCTGAAGTAGAACAATTTGAAGGGGAAAAGGTGTTCTTGGGTTTAAACAAGATGGATTCCTCTGGCAAAAAAAAGCACATTTCCATGTAATTGTGGACTATATAATAATGCTTATACAGGAATGGGGAGAAAAAAGTTTCTTCAGGCACAGAAGATTCTTCTTCAGTCTTATTTCCTAACTTCTAAATTCTTAACTACAGCTACATAACTTTTTAAACAATTTTTTTCTGAGTGTGTGAAATACATGTATAGAGTACAGCAACTGTTCAAGTGCGAATTTATTTTTAAATAGAATTGACTCCTTGTATTAATATAGGTGCTATGGAAGTAGAAACATTTCTATATTATCACCATCTATCTTTTGAGAAAGAGATAGATATTTTTACCTTGGCAATTCTGGTAGCAAGGTGGAGGCAGTTTTACAATAATCTGAATATATTTAAGGTGTGCAGTTCATTTTTGTACCTAATGAATAACTGTGTGCCCGAGTGGGTGGAAAATAAGAAGATTCTGGATTAGATAGAGAAGGTGAAACATGTTACATTTATGCACGTAACGTAGACATTTCAGTACATTTGATAAAGTCACTGTTGAATACCATTTTTAATGCATGTGATGGCAATCAGTTTCCTTTGAAAACCGTGATTGGAGGGGGGGGAGGGGGGGTGAATTGGGGAGTAAAATATCTTTACCTTTTCGAAACGAATGCAAGTGTTTCATTTAATAAAAGCAGAAATGCCATTCTTTGGCAGTCCGAGCGGTGCCGTCGGTAGGAAGCGATGGGACAGGGGCTGGCGAAGGAGCCGGCAGAGCGGGCGCTCGCTGCCGGGCCGGCCGGCGGCTTCTCCCGCACCCGCCGCCGTCCGTCCCGCAGCGCGGCTGCTGCCAAACACAGGCCACCAAATGCTCGCACGCGGTTGGTGATTAACAGGGACACGGTGACTGGGAACGCCGAGGCAAATGAAGAAGCGCGTTATCGAGTGGAAATGGTCCAACAGTGTGCGCCAGGGGGGCTCAGGCGCAGAACAGAAGGAGACCTGCGGAGATGTCTGAGGTCGCACATAAGAATCTCCTGCCCCATTCCCGTGCAAAAGGATGGACAGTCCAAAGGCACCTGTCAGTGCTGCTGGCAAGAGTGTGCCTGGGAGGTCTCAGCTCTGTCCAGGCAGCTGTGCCCCTGCTGCCCAGCTAACCAGCAGCTACAACTAAGCAGCTAACCAGCTGGAGTCTGGGGAACACGATGCTCCCTAGTTACTTAAGTCTGCTTTTGGGAGGACTACAGAGCTTTACTTCTTTCAAGCAGTCCCATTTGTGACCCGGTGTGATGACATTTTGTATCCTTCAGCACTTCCTTGGCAAAACCAGCAAAAAGGTCTCCTTTATCTGTAAGGAACATTATGTGTTGATATAGAAAAAGTAATCATCCCTTGGGAATTCCCTGTGATGACTCCATTATTTTCTCTAGTCCTTCCTTTGGCAACAAAAAGGGGTCCTTCATTCATCAGGAACATTTTATGTTGATATAGTTTATCCTGAAGAAAAAGAAACATCTCATACAGCAATCAGAGTGGCACTGATTAAGTTATGACTTCCGTTTCCTCTGTGATTTTGATATAAAATATGAAACATGATTCCAGTAGACCACTTCTGAAAGACTCTGTGGCCTCAGAGCTTATAGTCTTTCCATGTGCTGTGCCTTTTAGAGCAATTTCACCCAGCCTTTGTATCAGCTTCCACTGAACACCTTAGAAATGTTAAAATCATCTCATTCCGCATTAGATTGCTGCATATTGATACAGAAAACAGTGCATTACAACATTCTTCTCCTTTGTGGAAAAAAAAAAGCAACATTATTAATGAGAAAGGAAAAAAGGAAGTATGACAATAAGTTCAAGAGGCTGTTCGTTTAAACAGCTTCCAAATGAGACTTTTGCACTTTGTGAATAAATCTACATCCTGATGCCTGATATCTGGAGCAAATCTTGACACACCTTGGGTCTCTTCATGTTTGGGAGATAGATATGGTTATAAGGGTAAATCTGCCCCCTTCCACACATTTGGCTCTCAGTTCTGTCTTCTCAACACATGGTTGCATCATAAATTCTGTGCTCAGTAGTTCATGTTTCTGGAATGAATGAATCCTGGGAAGGAGACACAGCTGAAGGAAAAGAGATATGCTATTTCTTGGCATCCAGGTCCCATGTGAGCTATTAATTACAAGGCAACCTTAAGAAAGAATGCTGATATCCATGTATAGCCCCCTTACCAAAAGAAACTTGCTCCAGAATACACATCCACCATTAAAATTCACAAATAATTTCAACATATTGAAATATTAATTTTAAATGCATTGTCCTAGGATAGTATAACAAAGGGCGAGGCATGGGAAAGGGAAGAGAATCACCAGGGGAAAAAGCATATGACAGAGATGGATTGCTCTACTGAAGACTTGCCCAATTTCCTGGTGGTTTGGAAGATGCTCTCTCCCATGGAATAGATGCCTTGGCCACAGCAAGTGGGGAGCTGCTGCCCAAGCTCAATACACCCATAATCTATGCAAAACAACTAAATCCCAGTCCCAGGGGGTACCAGCACTTTTTAACCAGAGCTAGATTTAGACTTTTTCAAGTCTTCAGATAATTTCCCTTTTATGTCAGTCAGAGCTGTGGTCAAGCCATTGTGTGGAAAACATTACTTAAGGTTTAGGGAGGGACTGGTAAATGGATGTTTGTAGAGGACTCATTCTAAATTTTGAGATGTGCATGAGAGAAGGAGAAAGAAGCTCTTTAGATCATCCTTGCTTCCCCTGACTGGTGACCAGCTACCACCATTTTGAAACCTGGGGGTTAGTTTATTTGTTTTTTCGAGGTTACCTATGGAAAGAGGAAATAGAGGCAGAAATTTGATCTTAAAATGACATTTCTCCAAAACTGATGGTATTTAGGATGCTTGTCACTGAAAAGGTAGCGCTTGAAATAAATTGCAAGTGTGATACATATCAGGGTAAACCTCAGAATTTTCCCAGATATTCTAAAAAGTCTGGAAAAAGAGATGGGTGCCTGGGGCCCTGCTTAGGCATCTGTGTGCCATATGTTTTCACTAAGGGAATGAAATAAAATGTCAGAAAATCTGCAAGAGGTAAAATGTAGGAGGCACCAAACTAAAAATAGCAAGGCTTACACGGAGACTGGACAGCTGGGTCTTCATGGGCTCAAAACGGAGTACAGTTAATGCAGTTTTTACCAAGTGCTTCTGAAGCACAGTGGTGCTGGTGCTCACAGAAGCCATAGCTGATCCATGCATCTCCCCCAGTCCCAGAACAAGGAGGAAGACTGGATTGATTGCCCACAGTTGGATAGAGGAGAGATTAGAACAGCAAGTTGAAAAGTTACGTGTGTATGAGGTGCAGGTGCCAGGCATGAAGGGAAACTTGTTGTGACATGGGGCACAGGCTATCGTGAGATCACCCCAGGAGAGAGAAATGTCAGTGTGTGCTAACTGGCACAGAGCACTGGCAATGAAATCAAGCAAAATGCTGAGGGCTCAACTACATGGAAAGCCACTGGAAAGACAAAGTGCCACAGGGAAAAGTTGCTGTTGAGAGCCTTATGGGAACAAAAGAAGAGAAAACTCGGAGCAACATGTGGGAAACAGCACAGAAATTGGAACATAAATACGTACAGCAAGCTACAAAACTATATAAAAGCGTACACAGAGCCCATTAAACCTATTAAAAGCAAATATACCTGTGTCCTTCAGAAAACAGACAACCTATTGTATTTTATTGCTACCGTGGCTATCAATTTATTAGTTACTGCTCAACTCTAGATTTTTGAGCTGGTGAAACTGGAATAGCTCTGTCAAAACTAATAGAGACAGCAGTTTGCACCAGCAGGGGAATCAGGTCTTGTCTGTTTGCATGGAACCTTTGTCAAGGTGGTGTGTGAAGATTTTGCTCTGCTGTTTCCTAAAAATAGAATACCTGGCTGTGTCAGTGATGCAGTGTCAGCATGGATGTTCCCATGGCTGGATGAACCATTTAGCCTTTCTGTTGTTATTCACAAATAGTTCACTAACTGATCTGCATTCCTCAGGATAAAATCATTTTTCAAAGACCTCACCTGAAGATTTAGAAGGAAAATATTGTCAATGCTTGTGAGCTGTTAACTGTGACTATTTGCTGCTTGTGATGTACAATTGGTCACTTAAACTGCATTACAATTTTTATGCTCCGTGATTGGACACAGGAATTACTGTGCAAATTTAATCAGTAGAAACTGCAGCAATGACAGAATAATCCACTAATAGACAGATAGGGACCAATTCCCGAGTTACATCCTTTTAGTTCCATATAATGTGATGTTTAAAATCCATGGTTAAATGATTTGAAGTACAGGCATGTGAATATACTGTATGAGGACAGCTGTCTTTGTCAGCCAGAGCAATAGCTGTGAACCAAAATAAAGTTGCAGAAGATAAAGAAGGTTTGTTTTACATGGCCTGCATTCCATGTAATAGTATTGATTATTATTAATTGCACCTGAAGCATTCAATTCTATGCTGTGGGCTTCTAAATGAAACTTCTCATGATATGTTCAGGCTCAGCATCTGAATAACATATCTATATTTTCCTGTATTATCTCTCTGCTATTTTAAAATATTTGGAATACACTGGCAATTCAGAGGTCTTTGAGGTTTTTCTTGTTTTCCATGCTGTGTTTCCCTCTAAGCTGCTTGATTTGTTGGTCTGTAACTGCAGGTGACTCTGCATCATATTTTTCTTCATTCTATATGCCAGTTTTTCTGGTCCACCTACAGTGTTTTATTGGGCAGATTTATCCTCCTGCTTCCTTCTGAAACCAGAAGAGAAATGGTGATGAACACATCTGTCTTTTTTGAGCCTGTGTCCAAAATTGTAATACCTGTTTCTAGCAATGGACCAATATTTGGTGCAGAAATTTTTTACTCAGTTTCTTGCATGTTCCTTCTAACTATGTTTCCCATTAATCTTTTCTGATATAGCTGCTTTTAGTGGGGTACATTTTTTAAAATTTGCTATTTACCACTATTACAATTTTTATGCATTCTCTATATTTTTATTGCTAATGTTTGACTAGAACTTCTGCATCTTCTATATTTCAAAATTTTTTCTTCCCCAGCATGAATTCTTATCTACTTGCAAATCTGCAGCTTTTTTTTTTTTTTTTCTTTTTTTTAAATACCCGGTAGAATGTTCTTGAACAATTTCCAGTTCCTATTAATATTTCCCACATTAAATTGATGTTCCTAGCATGCTAAAGCAACAGGGTTTCTTGAGCTTGGACAAATTGTCCCTTTCTGTTTCTGAGTGGTATCACGTTCAATGTGCACGAAGCAGATGAGACAGTGTTGTGATTACAGGTAGCCAAACAGGCACATCTTTACCATCCTCATGTGTCTGTCTTGGCTGCAAAATGCCTGTGAAGGCAATGGTCCAGTAGGATGCAGAAAAAATACAGAACTTCACTGGTATAAGTACGCAGTTTATAAATAAATAAATATATGTATGTAGTTCATACATAAATATATGTACATTCAGGGTGCATGCTCAAAAGTTTTTTAGGGGCTCATAAAAATGAAGGTTTAGAGACCACTGCTTGATGAGTAAGTACACTGTTAGCTTTCAGTGATCCTAAGGTCATGATCAGCCTTCACAGCCCGTTTCTGGTTTGTCCTGGCCACTGTCAGGGTGCTGGGCTACATGGACCTTCCCTTGGAACTATCATGACTCCTTATGTAGCCTTAATCCATAAAATTAAAACCTTCTGAGACTGTGGGTGGTCTGCAGATTTCTGACAATATATAGGTTTTGATTTAAACTTCTTTTCTCTCTCTTCTCTCCGTACTGAATTACCATCTTTTAAATGGTCCAGTCATAAATCACCCTTCCAATAGTATTAAAAACAAATCTGTTATATATTTTCTCTTTTTTTACGACCTAGTCTGATTGTAATAAATACAGACAGTCACAGTGACATCCTTTGCTTTCTGTGACTGGACTCCACTGACTTGATGGTGGTGGCTCTTCACAATGTGGGGGTGGGGGACTACAATTTGAGATTCAAATCAGTAGTCCACTTCCAAAAGTGTTCCTATGGTCTAGAAATTTATAGGTTTAAAACCAGTATTGAACCAATAACTAGGCTCTTATTTTAGGGCAGCCTGTTAGAAATGCTGTTCTTTGCAGCTTCATGTCTGTCTCTCTAAGTGCAGAAAACACAGTCATTTTGGGAGGATTCAGTTTTTAGTCCATCTTAGCATGCCTCCTAGCCCTGCAAACCTGATGGGTTTTGCAGTCCTGGCTGAGTCTGATCGAAGCTGACATCTGTGGGCTTTTGTGAGGGATGTGGGAAGAATGTACTAAAAATGTCAAGGTAGAGTCTCCCCAAGCAGTTTGACGATTCTTAGTCTGAAAGCGCCACTTTGGAAAAGTGTGCTGACTCATGGCCTGAGAGAGGAAGGATTTGTTTTTTAAAGCAGTGGGCTAGTGTGGTAGGATCTGGATTAATTTCTTAACTTTTCCAAAGTTGCCATGCAACAGAGCTAGTCTCTAAATGCCTTGGTCCATAGAAGTTCTCTCCATACAGCAACTACAGTATTTTTTTCCTTTGTCTCTTTTCATTTATTGTAAATGTCTTCAGACCTGGGTGTCTGTGGATGTCTCCAATTATGTAAGTGAAGACAACTTGGCACAATGGGCCCCTTATTTCAACTGGGAGTTCAGCAGGCTCCTCCTGTGCAAATAATATATGGCAGCAAGGTTCCAAAAAGTACCCATGGCTATTCTTGCTTCTGTTTGATGCTATGGGTATGCAACAGATCTAAAAATTTGGCCAAAGTATCCTGACAGCAAATGGGTAAATAAGTGTCTGGTAATAGCATTGCAGACCTGTAAGGAAAGAGCAGGAATCACAGAACCACAGAATGGTTTGGAGTTGGATGGAAACTTTAAAGATCATCCAGCCCCACATCCCTGTAATGGGCAGGGACACCTTCCTCTAGACCAGGCTGCTCAAAGTCACATCCAGCCTGGCCTTGGACACTTCCAGGGATGGGAAGTGGTCTTTCTTCTAAGCCTTCTCTTGTGTTGGTTTGAAAACAAACCAGTGGGAGGTCACAAGTTAAGTTTGAAATTTATAGAAAAGGTAGAAACAAGCAAAATAATATAAGGAAAAAAGGTACAGATAAAGTTAGATACAACCTGATACCCTATTAGGGTGGCAGAAGCAGTCCCACTGAAGTGATCCAGATGAAGCGATGATCCGATGGAAGGTCTGGTGTCCAACTGAAAGTCTGGGGTGGCTCTTGTCCTCTGGTCACCCAGCAGACAGGGCTACCCTTAGGCAGCTCTAGGGCTAGTTATATCCAGGTGGGAATGCCCTGCTTCCTCCTCCTGGGTGGAGCATCTCACAATAGGGTGAGATAAGTCCATGAGTCATTGGGTGGCTTCTTGATGGCCCATCATCTGTTATCAGGGGTGGGTCGTTAGCAGGTGATAACAGCTAACGGTCCACAGCTGGTGGTAATAGAATACATCTATTTTTAACCTAGGACACCCTCTACACTGAAAGTCTGCAATTGGGTCTCCCTGGAACCTTCTCTTCTCTGGGATAAACAACCCCAGCTCTCTCAGCCTGTCTTCACAGGAGAGGTGCTCCATCCCTTTGATCATTTTCATGTCTCTCCTCTATACCCTGTCCTACAGGTCCATGTCCTTTTTACAGCAGGCACCCCATAACTGGACAGGTGAGGTCTCACGGGAGCACAGACAAGACCCCAGCCTGGGAAAACCAGTTGGTTTTAAGTCAGGTGAGTTTCTTGCTGTTTCTCCTCCCATCAGCATGATGCCTGCCCTAGCCCAATGAAGGGAAAACCCTGCAGAGGGAAGAAGCAAGTGGGGTGTGTTGGTGTCCCTGCTGCTGGCAGAAGTTCTGCCGTGTGCTGGTCATATCTGCAAAGCTGCAGCCTTCATGATGCAGCAGAACAGACAGAACCAGGCCTTTACTTGAGCTGCAAGAGTAATGAACTACAGAAAAGTGGAAAATGCCAACACCAAATAGCATTTCCCACCATATATGTTTGATTTCTGGGTTTTTTTCTGCATGAGAGTCCAGCAGCATGACTCTGAAGCCTTATAATGCTGTGTTAACAACTCCACCTCATAGGAACAGAGGCTGATTTGGAGGCCTGGAGTAAAACAAGTTTTTTTTAAAAAATCTCCTATTTCATAAGAGAATTTGAAGATTTCAATTAAGTTCATGGCATACATTTTTATTTATATATTATCTATATTTATCTATATTTCTAATTTCTCAGGTTCAGCCATTCTTGTTAATTTACCTTGAAAAGCCTTTCACTGAAAGCTATCCCTTAGGTCCAAAGTGGGTGTAATTCTGCATCTGAATGTGCAATGGATCCTGATTCTCCTTCCAAAAGACTGAACCGTGTCAGCTTGCCCAGTGGATGGAAATACTTTCCACTGTGCTTCCCTCAAGAGAACAGTTTAAAACAGAGCATCATTGCTTCTGTAAAATTTGAACCCAGAGCCCTCCAGCTTTGGCATTTTATTTTCATGATTTAAATTTGTTCCCCAACTCCTTAATTTCAAAGGGGCAGCAGTCTACCAGAGTTTCCTTCAGCAATCAGACAAAAAGCAGATGTTCATGCTGAATATTGCACAGCTCTGTACAGCAGGCAGGAAACTTCATGTAATAAAATTACTCAGTGTGGAAATTCTTGACTGTGGCCCAGTTCACAAAGCTTGCAAAAAGCCCTGCCATGAGTTTGACCATGCCCTTTGAAATTAAGGATAGGGGCAACAAAGTTAAGTCATGAAAATAAGGTCCCAAAGGCTGAAGGGCTCTGGATTCAAATTTCTCAAAAGCATTAGGACTAGGTTTTAAAACTGATCTTTGCAGTGAGCTGCAGCAGGAGGCATCATCAAAAACTGGGCAAGCTGGCACAGTTCAGTCTTTCCTCAAAAAACAGGGAGTCAAAACATAAACTTCTGAGGCAACAGGCTTTTTTTCAGTTAAAGACTTTTTTTAGATGTTAATGTCAGCTTGTCTCAGTGTCTGTTGGAATACAGAGCTTCTTCCAGTGGTTCACTTTTGTCTTTAATGTCCAATGTAAATATTTGGTTCGCTTTTTTAACGCAGTATGCTGTTTATTTCAATAAGATCTCCATATAAATTATAGTAATTCTTCCCTGATTTAAACTATAATCTCCTAAAAAGCAACTCAGTAATTTACCATCAAGACCAGCTCTCAATTGCTTCATACCTTATGAGACATTTTTCTGTAATTTAAAGGGGTTTTGCCTCCCCATCCCATAGGAAAAGAAGACAGTGATCAGACTCAGAATTTATTCTTCAAATGCTTATTTTCCATTAATAATGTACAAAATCTTTTCTGTATTAGAAACAAGTGATATGATTTCAACTGAAACCTAACAAAGATGATTTAGCGGGTTCCATTATTTTTCTCTTGCTTCCTAGCAATTCATAATGTTTTGGGGTATAAATATATTCTAACCAATTTGATTTATCATCTTCCTTTCCAAATTAAGTTTTCTCTCCTTGGTTTTGTTTGGATGTCTTTTTTATTGGGAAGCCAGTTTGGGACTTGTTATCAAGTGAGCTGCAGAATGGGCATCTTTTACTTTGTGTGGTAGACACTTCTCTTTCTTACCCTGAGTATGTATGAAGAAGTAAAACCTCCCCTCTTGCTGGTGATGCCATCATAAATTTACCTTCTTCCTTTGATAACAAATGAATATGCTTTGCTTTTTGAGAGACTCAAAAGTTCACTACCAACACAGGGCTTGATAAGCGTTTTGAGATAAGATTTTAAGGCACTCACTCAATTGAATAACCATGATACATGATCATAGAGCCATAGAATGGCTGAGCTTGGAAGGGACCTTGAAGATCATCCAGTTCAAAATCTCCTGCAATGGTCAAAGACACCTTCCACTATACCAGACTGCTCAAAACCCCATCCAACCTGGCCTTGAATAGTTCCAGGGATGGGGCATCCACAGCTTCTCTGGGCAACCTGTTCTAGTGTTACACAGCCTTCAGAGTAAGGAATTTCTTCCTAATGTCTAATATAAATTTATCCTCTGTCAGCTTAAAACCATTGTCCCTTGTCCTGTCACTGCACTCCCTGATAAGGAGTCCCTCCTCATCTTTACTCTAGGTCTCCCTAAAGTACTGGAAGGCCATAACAAGGTCTCCTGAGGCCTTCTCTCTTCCATCTGAACAACCCCAGCTCTCTCAGCCCGTACTCACAGGGAAGTGTACCAGCCCCCAGTCACATTTCTGGGGCTCTTCTGGATGCACTCGAGAAGGGCCATGTCCTTCTTGTACTGGGGGCCCTAACCTGAACACAAGACTCCAGGTGGGGTCTCACTGGAGTGGAAGGATCACCTCTCTTGAACTGCTGACCATTCTTCTTTTGATGCATCCCAGGACACAGTTGTCTTTCCGGGCTCATATTCAGTTTTTCACCCACCAATCCTGCAGGGTCCTTCTCTGCAGGCCTGCTCTCAGCTGGCTCATCACCCAGCTTGGGTCCATGTTTGGGATTGACCCAGGCACAAGGCTTTGCGCTTAGTCTTGTTAAACTTCATGAGGCTCATGTGGGCACAGCTCTCTATATTATTATATAATAAATTAAGTGTTCATAAATGGTTTTGATATGCTTGAATTAAAATGCTTAATACGATTTTTGGACGTTCACAGATCTTAGGCTTCTGTGAACAGAAGGCTTGTAGCCTGCCTGGAGCAAGATTTAGCATCTACCTTTAAAAGTAGCTTGGAAGATACAGCTAAGCCTCTATACCTTTCCTTACTGCTTCTGCACCTGCTGGTGTAGAAGCCAGCTGCTTGTACTGAAACTTGGAATAATTTGAAGTGTAAGAAATGGAGCTCAACACAAATGCAGGTAGGACTGCAGTTGCTTCTTAACCAGGTGTGTGAGGACGTGTAAGAAAGGTGGCTGCAAATCAGAGGAGGTATTAACTGAATCCTGAGGTCATGTGGGAAAAAACCTGTGCACGGGCTGAAGAAGTCAATTGTTAAAGTGAGGTATAATGAGAAATGGATAAAAGAGGGAAAATTATATGGGACCATACTGAAAACAGTCCAAGCTGCCAACCCTAATTAGTGTTTGTGAAATCCCTGACTGTTGCCATGGCAATAAATGTGATACTACAAATGCAGCATTCTGACTTCTTCACAGGATCAAGCAAAGTTGGAAAGGAGCAAATCCCTATGTAAACATCAATATCGTCAATTAATTAGGAAACACAGCAAGATAAATAATAAGAACCCATGAAAGGTAAATTAATTTCTGTTTTCTGCCTGCTATATTTGAAAGTTTCCCCAGTATCAAGCATTTCTGTAATTCACTTTCATTCTACAGTAATGTTTTATCACAGACCACAGTGGAAGTAGTGAAGAGAGTTTTTTTAATATGTTGCTCGGCAAGTTAAAGACTTTGGCTTATTTGAGCTACTTCAGCTACTTAAAGCCATTTCTTTCGTTAAATGTTGCTTAGCATGTTTATTTATTTATTTGTTGGTTTAAGATAAAATTCCACCTAAATAAGCCGAGAGTTCTCTGTTCCTTTAAGAAAGACTGATAAACCATCAAAAATGGAGCAGATCATCCTGAGTGCCAGCAAGTGGCATGTACAGGACAACCATGGGATCAGGTCCAGACAACATGGGTTTATGAAAGGCAGGTCCTGCTTGACTAGCCTGATCTTCTCTGACAAGGTGACCCACTCAGTGTGTTAAAGAAAGGCCATGGATGTTGTCTGCCTAAACTTCAATTAAGCTTTTGACACCATTTGCCACAACATTCTGCTGGAGAAACTGGCCTCTCATGTCTTGTATGGGTGTATTCCTTACTGGGTAAAAAGCTGTCTGTATGGCTGGGCCCAGAGGGCAGTGGCAAAAGCAATAACATCCAGCTGGTGGCAGGTCACAAGTGGCATTCCCCAGGGCTCAGTTTTGGGGGCAGTCCTGTTTAATATTTTTATCAGTGCATGAGGAGATCGAGCGCACCTTCAGTCAGTTTGCAGACTCCCACCAAGCTGGGTGGGAATATCGATCTACTGGGTGGGAATATTGACATACGGGAAGGCTCTGCAGAGGGATTTGGACAGACTGGATGGATGGGGTGATGCCATCCCATGAACCTCAGTAGAGGTTCAACAAGGCCGAGTGCCGGGGGCTGCCCTTGGGTCACAACAACCCCAGGCAGAGCTACAGGCTGGGGGCAGAGTGGCTGGAAAGCTGCCCACGGGAAAAGGACCTGGGGTGCTGACTGGCAGTGGCTGAACATGAGCCAGAGTGTGCCCAGGTGGCCAAGAAGGCCGATGGCATCCTGGCCTGGAGCAGGAATAGTGTGGCCAGCAGGAGCAGGGCAGGGATTGTCCCCCTGTTCTCAGCACTGCTGAGGCCACACCTTGAATCCTGTGTCCAGTTTTGGGCCCCTCAGGACAACAAAGACATTGAGGTGCTGGAGGAAGTTCAGAGAAGGGCAATGGAGCTGGTGAAGGGTCTGGATGGGAAGTGCTGTGAGCAGTGGCTGAGGGAGCTGGGGTCACCTGTGGAGAAGAGGAGGCTCAGGGGTGACCTTATCACTCTCTACAACTGCCTGAAAGGAGGGTGTAGCCAGGTGGGGATCAATCTGTTCTTCCAGGTAACAAATGAAAAGAGGAAACAGCCTCAAGTTGTGCTAGGGAAGGTTTAGACTGGGTATTAGGAAAAATTTATTCACTGAAAGGATTGTCAAGCACTTGAATGGGCTGCCCAGAGAAGTGATGGAGTGTTTAAACACTCCATCTCTGGAGTGTTTAAAAGGCATGTAGATGTGGCACCTGGGGACATGGATTTTTCATGGACTTGGCAGTGCTCGGTTAACTGTTCTGATCTTGGATGATTCTGTGTTTCAATGTTTCTATGAAAATATTAAACAGTGTGGAGAAAATGCCATTTTTCCCCCATGGTCTTGTCTCTTGTGTGACTTCAGAACTTTATGCTACTTCATTAGGTTATACACACATAAGGATCTTGCTATATACAGAACATCATTTACATCTGTGCCATGGTTTAACTCCAGCAGGCAACTCATCCCCACACAGCCACTTGCTCACTCCCCACTGGTGGGCTGGGAGACAGAAGAGCAAAAGAGAGAAAACTCTTGGGTGAGATAAAGACAGTTTAGCAGAGAAAGCAAAAGCTGCTCATGCAAGCAAAGCAAACCAAGGAATTCATCCTTCCCTTCCCTTCCCATGGGCAGGCAGGTGTTCAGCCATCCCCAGGAGAGCAGGGCTCTGTCATGCTTTACAGTGACTTGGGAAGACAAATGCCACCCCTCTGAATGTCCCCACCTGCCTTCTTCTTTCCCCAGTTTTTATTGCTGAGCATGATGCCATATGGTATGGAAAATCCCTTGGGTCAGTTTGAGACAACTGTCTTGGCTGTCTCCCCTCCCAAATCCTTGTGTACCCCCAGCTTTTATCACTGGCAGGGTGGGGAGCTAAAAGAGCCTTGGCTCTGTGTGAGCTCTGCTCAGCAGTAACAAAAACATCCCTGTGTTACCAACACTGCTTCCAGCAGAAACCCAAACTGCAGCCCCATACCAGCTACTGTGACGAAAATTAACTCCATCCCAACCAAAACCAGCATCAGGTGGAATCCCACGCTTCTTTATAAAGAAAATCCTTGATTTTGTGGGGTTAGGTTAGAATCTTCATCTGGGTTGACTTTCACAGCCATATAACAATTTCAAATATTTGTACTCCTTCTGTAATCAAATGCAGCCAGAACATTCCATGTTATGAATATAAAGGTGTCTAATGCTAAAAAAGAAAGCAGAATAAAGTTTGCTGCAAGTGTTTCCATATAGCAAACAAGTTTCTTTTACTTTTATTTGACAAATCACTGCATTGGTAGTACTCACAAATGCAGGTCTGGAATACAATTCTCAAATATGTCATCTGCTGCTAAGAATGTGATTAATTGGCACCCCATTTGTTCAATTAGTACATCAATTGTTTGCATTTTTAAAAGTTAATTTTTTTTGTCTGTTAGTAATTATTGTTTAATCCACATTGTGCAATATTCCTCATGGTTGGCTTCATTAATTTTATAAAGGACACCTAAGTATTTATTTTCTAAATACTATCTAGTTTGGTTCACAAAACATGGGATTGACCACAATTTTGAATAGTCACATGGATGACTTCATAAGCAGGGTAAGAAAGGCCAGTTTGAATACCTGGGTTATTTTGAATGTTTCAATGCTTTTATCATGTTTTTATAATTCAATACAGTGGCAGCATAAGGGAAAGAAAAGGAAAACAAAATAAGAGCATTCACTGGACTACAGCTCAGCAAACAGAAGGTTTTATTCCCAACTCTCTGACTGAGATGCTGTATGCCCTTGGGTTGGCATTCTCCTATTTCTTTTTATTTTGTCTATTTGGACTGGAGCTTCTCCTGGGTGGGTACTGGAGGTGCTAATTAGGGTAGGTAGCAAAATGGGGTCCTGATCTCTGTTGTGGCCTCTAGGTGTTGCTATAATACAAATAATTAATCAAAAGATATGTTTCAGTGTCCACCGAGGGTGTTGCCAATTTTCCCCAGAACCATGCCTAATTTTATACAGTTAAACCCCTCTCCCTCCTCTCTACAGCATAACTGAAATTTTAGCTTTTTGTATTGGGCAAACGAACCTGAATGTGAAAAGTAAAAGTAGGGAGGCTGTAGAAAGAGATTTGACTCACCTCTAGTCACAGTTCCTCATTTTAGGGTGCCTTTGTGAGTCTCTTGTCCTCTACTAGAGGAACCTGCTATTATATTCCTGACTCAGCCCAACCTTCCACTAGCAGAGTCAACCACTGGGCATCAAATCCCTTAGCAAAGCCTCTGCTGCTGATGTGGTTTAGGAGCATAAGCACACAAGGCACACATAAGGACACAAGTGCAGGTGACTGAGATCAGGACACAGACCTGTTCTCATGTCTAAGGACACAGGGCTCTAAAATAATTACAAACTGAGATACTTGTGAGTTTATTAAGGATAAACTGTCTTGTAGAGTGAAAGTTCAGATCTTAGTGTGGCTTGATCTCAAGGTCTGCAATGTTTTGCTCAACAGGGGGCTAATATGCAAAACTCATTGTCATTATCATTAACAATCTTAAGATTTGTAGTTTAAATTTTAAAAATACTGCATAGAAAAAAAAAAAAAAAAAAACCAGAAAATAATTTGGAAGAGTTGGTGCAACCTTTTGTTTTGTCCCATTTCCAAGGAAGGAGCTGCCAGTCCTGCAGCCCACCACAGCACACCGTTTGATGCAAGCCCCAGCCGAGCAGCTCCTGCAGAGCAGCCCTCGCGGAGGTGTGCCGGAGCCATTGCCACTCGCGGCGGTGCCCAAAACAGCGGCAGACGCCTCTCCAAACTGCGTTTGTTGGAAATGCTTTTGCAGCCAAACAGTTTTGTCTGGCAGGGGACAAGTGATCCCTCCTGCAAAGCAACGGCACTGTAAGGAAAGGAGCTGGATGCACGTTTGAAGACAGTGAGGCAGGAGCCTGTGGAGCGATGCCTTAGCAGGATTTACTGACGCAAAGGAGCTGAAGACGGGATGGGAGCTCTGTTCTCTTTCTGGCCAGACACAGGTGCCACAAGCCCCGTAGCCATCCATTCCCTTCCCTGAGGCCTCGCCGGCTCTGGGTTAATTGTAATCCCTTTTTGTCATAGAGGAGAAATACAGTGAGCGGTGAATAGTGTCTCTGCTCTGGTCTATATGTGGTTCAGCCTCTGGGACAGCCACGGTCCAGCTCTCAATACCTAATTGAGATAGCATAACCAGATACTGCAGGCATGTATTTATATAAAAGCTATTTTAATCAAAAGACTAGCCATTAAATTGCCAGTGTTCTTAAGCATGCTTCACCAATTTTTCCACTTTTAAGACTCAAGTAGACAATTTTTTTAATGTTTTATAAATGATAAAAAATTCACATCAGATTTTAACAGAATTAAGCATACTTATTCAACACACATGGGGCCTCTGAAAAAAATGTTATTCAATTTAATAATTTTAATTTACATTGTATATGTACATGAGCATTTCTTTCAACCCACAGGTTAACACCACAAAAAAAAAAAAAAAAAAGAAAAAAAAGGAAATAAAAAAGAAAAGAAGTACTGTGGTTAGCTGAGTGAAGAAACTCTTGAGACACTGTTGTCTGAAATAAAAGCAAGGCACTCTCCCTTAACACCTGATATATTCCTGAATTCTGCCTGGACAAAGGCATGTTCACACTGAGAGAGCTCTAAGAATAGTATTAGATTTATTCTGCATTAACTCTTTCTTTTACCACTGTGACAGGTCACTGGTTGTACTCTAGGATGAATCAGTGTATTGAAGTTGACATGAAGGACAATTCCACAGATGATGGGATTTGGGAGAGTATCACAGCTAAGACTATCTATGGAAGACTGGAGGACACAGACTACGTGAAATCTCACACGGGGCTCTCAACCTGCTTCCTCCCACTCACATTCCACTTAATAAATAAACCTTGCTCAACAAAAAAGCAATTTTACTGTACTATGCTGATTTGCCTGAAAATCCTTGGTAAGGGCCCACTCGCAAAAAGCTCCTGCAAGCCCTTGTCTGGCTGGTGCTCAGCACCTGGCAGGATTTGTCCCTAGATAGATAGAAGTAATTTCTCAAGGGACCTTGTGTCTTACACAAGGAGACAAAAGCAAACATACTTTTTTTGGATTTTATGTCTGTATGTTTTTGTATGCGCACATGTGTGTGAGTGTATATATATATATATATGTATATATATATATTTAGTATATACAAAAGCAAATTCAGTCAAAATATATTTGTCTTGCTGGTCAGGCTTGTTACAGCAACCTACAAGAAACATTAGCTTCTCTGATATTTAATTATGCTATTATGTTTGCACATAAGCTTAAAAGTCAATACAAAAAGCAATACTTTTCCAAATATTATCTGCAGGTAAACCAGAAATATTAACTATAGTGATTAGAAGTTTGTTTCCCTATTGACACTACTATAAATCTTGATATAAGAATAATTTTTTCATAAAAGCACATCCAAACATAGTAAGTGATAAAATACCAGATTACTATTTGAAAACCATACAGTGACTCGATATCTGGGTTATCCTTTGCAGCAATTAGGCAATTCATTTGGCATCTGTTTGATTGTATAATTTAATTTCCATATAAACAGCATAGTTTAAAAAAAGACAAAAGCTAGAATGTTTAAAGCTAACAAAAGATACAGTGACATCAGGTTGACATTCAAAAATTTCTTTAGCAAAATGACCAACAAAATTTTGACTTAATACAGTGCATATAAAGTTTTTTAGAACTGAACTTTTTAAATATTATTTGAATTTAGCAAAACATGAGCAAGATTTCAATATCAAAGTGCTAAACAGTACTGCCTTAGAAGTCACTGCAAATAAACTGTAAAATAACTCTGCTTGTGATTTGACAGATATTTTATATACAAATGGTTAATAAAAAGACACGCGCACACACACACACACACAAATATAGGTATATACATATATATACATACACATTATATATATGTATATAGTTTTCCAACTGGTGCATCTGAGTCAGTGTGAACACCCCATTGAGTTATCGTGTGTAACAGGGCTCCCATGAGCTGGCAGTCATTGCAATAAATACAGGCAAAGCCATTACAATATACCATGCATACAAACATTTATACAAATAAAGACACTATGCAACAAATTATCTCATATTAATATGGCATCAACAGTAGAAACATACAAAAAGGAGTACGAACACGGAATGTTTAAATGCAGCCCACTATATCCTTCCTAGCACTTACATTCATACTATTTTACAAGACTTGCTTGTTCTTGAAAACCATCTTGTGTCTGCTTACTAACGAGTCCTTGTGTTAGAAGTCTAGAACTGACCTATCCCTGATACTGACCCTGTATGCTCCAATCACTACTTACTCGGGTTTCCTTAGCTAAGGAACAACTGAAACACAATTGCTCCCGTGTCTTCCACATACATTTGTCAATAAGTCACGCTACATGGAATCAAGTTTGGAAAACTCTGTCAGGCAAGTTAGTGCATGTAATTTTCTCACTTGATTTCTTCCGTTTGTTTTCCTAGTAAAATAAATTAGTTAATAAACGAGACTTAGTAAGACAGCACTTTAAAAAATTGCACTTGAACATGGGAGCTAACAGCCATTGTCATTTTGCTATATTTGATTTGTATGAAATGTTTAATTGAATGTACTTTGCTAAAAAAGTGAATTTTTGTTTAGATTGTGCTGATGTATGTGCCCTTGATGCAGGAAGTATGCTAAAGGTATCCTCACAAAACACATACTACCCTGGCAAACAACTATTTGCTGTTCTTTCAAACACAGCTTCTACAATTTTACTCCTCATAGACCATGAGGTGTTAAACAACAGATTTAAAACAGTCATGTTAACCTTTTACTGCTGCTGGGATAGCATTGTCCAAAAGTGCCATATTAGCCATTTAAAAAACCCAGATCACACAAAAGAAAACAAAGAACACAACCCCAAACCAGTAAGCCAGTAAGTTTCAGGCCTCAGGTTGTAAGGACAAAGCGCCAGAAAAGACCTCATGTTAGACTCGGAGTGGCTTTTCTGTTAAGTGAGGGCAGAAATGTTAGCTGTAAGTCACGATCCGTTTGCCTGCTCTGGTGGGCGTTTGCCTCTCAGGAGGGTGGTTTGACTCAGAAGGGTAAGGTGTCCAGAAACAGCCTGTCGATGATGGAAGGGGCTGGCACCAAATCTTCCAGTTTCAGGTAAAAGATGCGCTGCAGTCCCAGTGTGCAGAGAGAACGCAAGTCAGCCAGAACACCCAGTACCTTCGGCTCTGCAGACTCAAGTGGTTGTCCTTTGTTTTGGCAACTGAAAGTTAAGTGATCTTTCAAACTGCTTGTGATCTTGTTGCATAGCTCTTCCACTTTCTTTGGTTCTTTTAATCCATGTCGTTCTGCAAAGCCAGAGGAAAAAAGCACATCAGCATCGTGATCACAAGTGGAGAGAAAGAGTTTTCCTAGGCGTAACCCGGGTCCACACTCTGGAACTCAGAGCAAAAAGTGCTTTGAAATCATAGATTTCTCAGAACAGTTGGGGTTATACGGTGCCAGTTAACCTTTTTGCCACACAAAATAAGAGAGGGTAAGTGCCCTTTTCTCTTCATCTGCTAAAGCAGGCGACAGAGATGCTCAGTTATGATTGAAATTCTGGTACGAGGAATCCAAGCATCCTGCATATCTGACACAATTTTCATGATATGAGATAGATTTAATTGGGTGATTTTCCAGCAAAACTATCACAGGAGGTGTTTTGGAGATTTCCGTGCTTCCCCACCAGTTGTGAATGCTCAATAACTATGGCAACCATTATTTATTCAGTGAATTCAAGTGGCGATCAATATCCTTAGCTAGCTCCATCAGCGCCTGGCCTAGAATTCCACCAGGAATTTGCAGACACTCTTATAAGAAACTAAAGGCACCTTACTACCCTTTGTTATTTTGATCAGCTGCTGCTTCTTAGTTTATTCATCTTTAAAAGCTCTGAGATAAAAGAAGCCTGGAAGTTAACTATTTTGCTTTGAGTCAGCAATGCCTGAACAGCTGCTATGTTATCCATCACAAAAACCTCAGCACTCCTAAAAGGAAGTGGAGTTGGGGTTTGTTTCCCTTCAAATACCTTTTTAAAATACTACAATGACATTAAATGCATTCACAGTACTTTAAGCATAAGTAGAATGAATCAGATTTGTGATTCATTAAAAGCAGGCTCTTTACAGGGGAAATAATTCTGTGTTGTTTGCTATCAAGGCTTAGTGAATGAACTAAAATAAAAGTACAAAAAAAATTCAGAACAAAAATCTCAAATTTTTGATGTGTTCATTTGCCTCTGACTTTGAAATACACAAGTAAGTAAGAACTGGCTTCACAGCAAAGTCATAATAATTCACATGTGGAATAGAATTGTGCCAGATAAGGTAATCAAAGAAAATGCAGGTTGTATTCAGTCAATTAGACATCTAAAACAATGACAGCAGTGGATAAGGAGTAATTGTGGCAGTTCTTGTGTTTGATGCTTTTGAAGTCATGTCCTTCCCTGGGCCTCTCTCCCATCCCTGGCAGCCAGCAGCCACACTGTCCATTGTCGCTGAGTCTTGTTCCTCCATGGCAGGAGGAGAAGGCAATAGACATGTCTGTCCCCTAAGGAACAGTGAAAAGAGTACAGTTCTCTTATTTCCAGAAGCAGGAGCAGTGCCTGCACCAGGCACAGCAGTGCCTTGCCCTGTGTACATAAACTCCTCGCTGCCTCCCCTCACCACCTGTTTTGGCTTAGATGCTCTTTGCAAACCAATAAAAAAGGCAGGATTCAATGAGGGCAGTCAGAAATGCAAAGGTCTGGTTTTCCACTGATATTCACCCATTTTACACTTTTTTTTCAACTGTATGTACTTAGGCACAGTTAGCTCCTGAGTAATACTGGTTTGGGATCAGAACTGGAGATGTGCAGACGTGGATATCTCCGGCCAGAAGCTGCCTTGCTCTATCATTTAAGTACCATCAGTCTGCCCTGTTGTTTCAGAGCAACTCTTATCCAACCAGTGACATCTGCTTCAGACATCTTTTTCACCTTGCAGGAATTAAAAACCCTAGGTATTCTAAGTGCCTTGTTTACATTAAAACATGAGAAGTCAATGAATATTTAAAGCCTTTCCAGTAAATGGTGTATAGTGAAATTATGTAAGCCTTAACTAAACAGGTCACTGAGAGTAAATACTTAGGCAGATTCTGCCATTAAAAATCTTGGCAGATAAATATTTTATACAGGTTGGAAAAGCTGAAGGTCTTTTTTTTTTTTTTTAACCACTAGCCTACTGAGAGAATCTGCAGGACATTAAATTAATCTTGCAATCTTTGAAGAGTTCCCATCTTTTAATCTGTTTTGTTTCCTAGCTGTGTAAGTGAAGACATTTTTATGGATGTAGGGAGCTGGAATACTAGAGTGGGTCCAAAACCTAACTACAAATTAGCAGAGCACATTTTCAAACCTCTGCCTCAGTAGGTGTGTACCTTGCTCCAGAGTATGGAAAATTATCTCTGGCTCTGGAGCATGCAGCAGATTTGTTAGCATTTCCAGCCAGAACTAAGCAGCTTGTCTCCCACTGACAAGTTCAGAAGGTTTCATGAAAAAATCATGTCTTTGGTGAATAGCCATGAAATGTACCAATGCCCGTGTGCAAAGATTATCATATTAGTAGTCTTACTTTACATGACAAAATTGTGAAAATTTAGAATTAAAAGACACTCTGTCCTTAAACTCTGGTGCTACAATATTAGAGAAGTTGCTGATAACCCAAACTCTCCTCCCCAGAGTGAATTGCCATACAATGGCCTTCTCTACTTGCAAATCTCCGTAAGGGTTAATTCCTCATGCCTGGAACTGCCTCTGGGATTTTCAGCCTTAAACTCCTAAGGCATCCATAGAAAGTCAAAGCCACCTATGTGGAAGCTCTTCTGCTAGGGAAGGACACTGAATGCACCGGCACTGCCACTGCAGTCTCTGGTGTTAGAGCAGTTACCTTCTGAAGAACACACTCATCTAAGAATAGGCTCCTCTCCTTGGTAGACTTGACATGTCTTGGGCTTAATTTACTCAAAGATTTAGATTTAACAGGGTTCAAATAAGAAGAAGCACATTTTCTTGCCTTTTTCACATGCCCAGTCCTGTTTGCACAAAAAAAAAGGACCCACAGTCTTTCTTAGACAACCTAGAGGGAGCAGCACAAGGCCCCTGTGGTAAGTGTGTGCAGTGGCTCTGAAGCAGAGGGCCCTCTAATCATTCACTATCTTCCACAGGATGTTCTTATCCACATGGGAATGATAAGGCCAAGATTTATCCCAAGAAGTACAGCTGGTCAAAATAGATTTTCTCTAACTGATTGAGGAGATGTGTAAATATTATTTTATTCAGGCTTTCTTATAATGACAGAGGCGCATGTAAAGTGAATATAGGATTTCTCAGCCTATAACAAACCAAGACTGTGTTTTAGGATAGCATTAATTTTTGCAAGAAAAATGGTGATTTATGGAAAAGATGCTGTCAAAATGACTCATCAAAAGTCTTGCCTCTAAAGCTCTGCAAACTTAGCTCATCCTGGTACACTGAACACAGCAAGTTTTTTACACCTTTGTCATTTTCCCAGGAAGCTGAATGTGATTTTGTACTATCATCACACTGATCAACAAACACTCAACAGGAAGAAAGCAAAGAAATCCATCCCCAGCTGTGCTAGTCCCTCTTTCCCAAACCTCTGACCTAAGGTAGATCATGCCAGGGTCAGGCAGACTGAGCAGTACCTTTACAGAAAATGCCTGTCAGAGAGCACGAATACCTCAGAGACCTGAGGTACCTCAAAGACCTTGGGCTCTGCGTCACGGGGAATCACTTTCAGTCTCAATTAATTCTGAGGTGTCCAGAAATGCAACGGATGAACACTGCAGACTTAAAATAGGCCTCTTGATTGTCTCGGTTTTAATGTAGTTACGTGATTTTCTCTTCCCCCTTCACATTCCTCTTCCCCTTCTAGAGCTCAAATAAGCACAAGGCTCAGTTGCCTACAGGTTTCTTGTGCACACATTGTTACACAGGAACACTGCAACTCAGCAGATCCAAAAGTCTCCTTTCTTGTCACAGTCTGGCCCCTATTTATCCTGCCTAACTCTCAGACACTTCACAAGGATCCCCAGCTTTGGTGCACAGACCTCTCCAACTGCTCCTAACATCAGCACAAGGATGGGCATTTTTAGAAGATTATTAAATTTCAGGTGGATGAATCATCTTCTGGAGGTGCCCTGTATTCTCCATCAGCTGTGCAAGGTACCTAAAGTCAGGTGAGCTGAGTGACCACACAGAACACCATAGTTTGCTCCCTCCTTCGAGAAAACCACAATAAAACATGGAGACTGCTGGTTGCTGTAGAAGAGAAGAGTTCTTGCCTCAACGAAGAGGTGGGAGTGAAAAAGGAGGAGTGAGTGCTTTACTTTGACGCTGCCAGTATTTCCCCCAGCTAAGTGGCTGGGGGAAGGCAGACAATGCAATCTGGAGGGGGTTTTTTTTTATAACTAGTTCTCCTACACTCCTCCAGTCTGCCACCTGCTTGTATGTAGACCCAGCACAGGAAGCACCCACTCCAGAGGATATACTGGCAAGAGGACTGAAGGATACCTGCTGCTGAAGAGTAGGTAAGTCTCCCTTCCGTAGGCAGGTTGGACAAACCCGTGTTCAGAAGGAACTGCAGCAGTCATACTCTTTTTAGTCACACTGGTCTCATTACTATTTCTTGGTATGACTGATGGTGCTAAAAATTGTGTTAGTAAACAGGAACAGAAAGCCCAACAGCAGGAAGACAAACACAAAGTTGTAATTAATTGAAACCTCACAATATTCTTCAGTGGTCTGGTGCCAGTCTAACAAAGCATTAGAAGCCCAATATATACAGTGGTTCTGGGCTGGTCTGAAACAGACTTAAAATAAAACATATGCTGGAAGAGCTCAGCTCAATGAGGGCTAGAATGCTCTATACTCAGCAGCATCCCACTGAGAGTGTCAAGTGGGCAAAACAATAATGGTTTGATGTGGATAGAGAAAGGAAGGGGCAGAGAAGAAAAGCTAATCAATGAGGAGAAAGAGAGAGAGAGAGAGAAAACACTAGCAGTTCTAGAGCAGGCAGAAATTTGAAGCTAAATTAGAATGTGCCCTTGAAATGATCTGCACTGGAACTCTCAGTCCTTGTATTTTCACACTGTTAGAAAAAAATGTATCAAATGATCATCTGGGAAGTTAATGAAGCATTTTCAAGCATAGAATGACTTAGTATCTAGTCTACTCTGCAGAGCTTCATCTTCAACACTAGCCAGTCCATCACAGAGTGATTGTGCAGGAACACTTGTGACCCATGAACTTACTAAACTGATAGAAACCATCCGTGTGGAATTAACAACAGAACTTGTTCCAAGATGACCAGCATTTCCCTTCCATGTTGGCACTCTTCTTCAGCTCATTAGATCCTACATATCAACAGAATAAGTGATCCAAAGAAGAAGAACATGATAGACCTAATTTTTTTACTTTCATAGGCATGTGAGGTGAGTGTCATGTGTTGTTTCCTACCTACTTTCTTCTGGGTGATGCTTAGAGCAACACTCATGTGCTGTGGAGGAAGTTGTGTCCAGCCTTTCTAAATCAACCAAAGGAAGTAAAAAAAGAGAAGAGAGACAGAGAGAGGAAGATCCTAAAGGAACACCTTACAGTAAAAAGATGAGTTTTGGCACGACAGAGTTCTAAGTTAACTGTTTGTAAGCCTCCACAGTAAACCAGACGTCACTTCTTTCATTCTGGGTGCTCTTTTAAGCTGATGTCTTATCTGAAAGGACCTGAAAATTCATCAGCAATCTGACATAATGCTTTTTCTTCTAGGCAACGTACCACATATTTTCAGGAAACATAAAACAGACAGAAAAAGCATAAATATATGGACTTTGTAATGGAATATATAATGCAAAATATTGTACATACCTTTAGTTTTACTCAAAGCAAGCAATGTAGTGAACTAGTGAGTACTGTGATGCTCAATAGGTCTCTTGTCTTTCTCTTTGCAATTACTGAAAAGAACAAATCACCCTACATGCCTATAACCAAGCATCCTGTGCTGTCATCTGCAGCTGCAGTTGGGATAGGACATGGAGCTTTGCGGCTCCAAACGAGTCAGCAGGGTAAACTGAAGGTCACTGGAACTACTGGAGTTGTTACTGGGGACACGATTTGACATCCCAGAATGAAGGAACAGCCTTCAGCATATATTAGGACACTGTGACCAGTGGAATGTGTTAGTCTCCAACACTGATTCTTACATTTATTCCCTCTTCCTTCACTGGGGGACAGGTATTAGTTCTCCCTGTCACTCTTGAAGAGCACAAAGAGAACTTGCAAAAGGAGCAGTAGCTCCTCTTACTCTTCTCCCTCAGCAAAACTGCCAAAAATTAATAGTATACAAGAGGGTTTGTTTTCTAAGTGCACATCTTTGTTTGGGCTGAGGACAGCACTCGTGAAATCAAGAATGAACAGGTCATTATTCCCAGAAGAAATTTTTCTTTACCTAGAAAGACAATCCTTAAATTCAATGCTACCTAAGATGCTGTACAGTATTAAAACAGGCTATGACTACTATAGGTCACAGGGTTGTTGTCTTTTCGGGTTTTTTGGTCAAGCCATCAACTCATGAACAATTTGTGTAATAAGCAAAAAAAATTTGCTCAAGGCAGCATTCTGGTTTTGCAATGTTGTTAATAAGGCAAATAATTAGATTCACCAAAAAAAAAGCTTTCCTGCTCCTTCTTATCTTGGAGCCTAATGACATGGATATCCATCTGGAACATGGGAGAACCACAGTCAGATTCCCTTCCTGTTGGAATCAGACAAGAGATAGGGCCTTTGGTGTCCCTCTGGCCACTAGCTTGTCTGCAAATCATCAGACACAACAGCCATTCTGCATCCCATGAAATATATCAAGTTGTCTTAAGACAAAAGACAGTGATACTCAATAGCTGGATATCCTGTGTTCCTGGGAAAGGTTGCTGTCCCTTGGTCTGACTCACAAAGAGGGCTTGAAGCAGGGGTTGCCATCTACCCATTGCCTCCAACAGTCGATTACAGGAAAAAAGGGTGCCTTCCCTGGAGATAAAGAATGGCACCTAAACCACCCATCTAAATCTAAGCCAAGCCTCAAAATAATGCTTAAAAATGTTCAACATTTCAGACTTCTTCAGGTTTCATATTTCCAAATTTTCTCTTTGTTACTTGTTCTCTTTTGGTGTGACTAGCTGAAAACCAGCACATGGCTTGTCATACTAAAACTGCAGGGAGGAGACAAGAAGCCATTTCTTCTGGGATGCCACATCCGAGGCAAATCTCAAGGTTTTCCCGAATAAAAAATTTCAATACACTAGCTAGAATCACCTAATTTCCTCTTACATGTTTTATTTTTAATATTGTTCAACATTATACAATGCTATCCACTTTCAGGTGACCAAATTCCTGGCTGAGTCCCTGAGTTAGCTAACTGCCCTTGGACATCTGAAACCTGTGAATACAAGTCACTAGAGCTTTGGTCTAATTTAGATCACATGAAAATACATGCTGTCCTTAAGACCAAATCAGCAGAGATATACCAGCCTCGTGAAATAAAAGAATAAGCAGAAAACAGCACTCATTTTAAACACCATCTCACACAGGAGAGAAAATCAAGAGAATCTTGACAAACAGAGAAAATCTTAAAGCTTCTATGTACAGAAACTGTCTCCTTTTAAAGGCAACAGTTGCTTCCATCTGTTTAGAAACTTTGGGAAGACCAGCACAATACAGCAAACTCCTGGAAGGGTTATGATCAAGGAAAGGAAGAAATGTGGGGTGTATCCAATTAAATACTATTTCTAATTGTTCTAGGGTGAACTGAACCAGCCACTGGACAATTTTGACTCCTTATGTAAGGACAAGCAAGCAGTGCTTAACTGAACAAATTACCATATTAAGACAGGACATGGGCTTGTAAGGGGAATAAGTTTCCTTCCTATACTTTTGCTTTTGCTACATTCACTTAACTTGCTGGAAATCCTGTTCATCAACCTGCATACTCTTGGTCTCCGGGAGGATAATCAAGAACACACTACCTATGGTTATCTAAAAAAGACATATCTTAAACATAGTAAATAATCTAAATCATTCATATATAGAGGGACAGCACCTGTCCTTGATTTAGAGATATCTAAATGCATATACATACACGAATACATTATGTATGTACACAAGTATGCATACACATACATGTAAGTATGCATTAACATATGCCAGTGGATGTTTATATGCAGGAGAAAAAAAAAGAAATTGGGAATGTTCTTTCTGACGTTAACATAACATTCATTTCAGAAACTTTTTAATACAGAGTAAAGCAGTTCCAACGAGTTATTCTGTTCTTAAATATATTATCAAGGAAACCAGAAATCTGGACCCTAAAGTACCCTTTCCAACTGCAAAAGAAATGAACAGAAATTAATAAAAAGCCTGAAAATACTTAAGAAACAAAGAGCTACACACATATACCAACTCCTCACCAAAAGGCAGGAAGGAAGTGTACCATGAAAACTCTGAAGCCAAAATCTTGGCCCTGCAAATGTCAGCAGGAATTGGCCAATTTTAGTTTTTATATCTGTCACTGAGTGTTTTATCTCAGTGTTGCCCTGACATCATCTCATCCCAGGTAAAATGAAAGCTACAGCTGATACTGTTGAGGCCACTGCCTGCAAAGTAGTGGATGCCTGAAACACAGAAAGAAATCAATATCTATCCCAGAGGAGCTTATAATCATCCCTGGGAAGACTCAGATCAGGGCACACTGAAGCCCTGTCTCACACTGATGATACAGTTGCACTGTTAAACTACCAGTTTTTCAGACATGAGTGTGAGACTCTCTGTGGAGATGATTTCTGTTCCGAATTCTGCTGTGTGGTTGTCAGACACCCTTTCTCCCAACTCCTCCTGCTGCCATCAGCCATGACTCTTCTATTGCAAGATGCCCAAGGTATGCAGTGGCTTTATTGTTTCAGGAATGTAAAAATTACACTTTAAAGTGTTATGTTCCCCCGTTTTGTACTTACTGAACAGATTTGGCAGCTTCTGACACTAGTTTCCTGCTGTTCACCCTAGCAGGCAGAAGGGGTCATATGGTCACATGAACACCCAAAAGCTTTTGTCCAACTGCGGAATGTGACTTTTTTCTCATTATTCTCTGATTTTCCTCTCTCAGGAAAGCAGTACATGGAATACCTAGGCTAGCCTGGCTACCAAAAGCAGACTGCCTGCCCTCATGAAGCATTCTTTCTGGTCTAGCTATCTTGTTAAGAGATGACCTATACTAGCTGTATGGCTTCTAGGTCTCAAGCTGCCTTGATATTAGTATTCCTACACAGAAGACCTAGCTCTGGTAATTTCATTAAGCTTTTCTGGGACTTCAGCAAGTATCTTGAATATTTTTGTAGAAGCTACACAATTTGCTTGGAAGCAGTTTGTTTTTTAGAGACTATTCCAAGAAAACAATGAAGCTACAAAGAAATAGTTGAGCTACATTTTAATGGGGGTGCCTGATAGCCTAATGGTAATCCACAATTTCGGTATGGTCATGCCAGTGCTTAAAAATCATAATCACTTCACCCTGAACATAGATTACCTATCTAACCTAAATTAACTGAAATTGTTTGAATCTACAGTAAAGCTAAGCACTGGAGTCTGAAGCTTTCTATTAAAAAAGGAGCACTTACCTGTAATCATAGTTAGAGCTGATAGACTTGCTAAGGCTGGGATATCAAGGTTAAGGCTCTTTAAGTTTAAGGAAAAGTCTTTAATAGAGTCGAGCCACTCCCCAAATCCACGAAGGCACTGAAGTCTATGAAGCACGAGTCCATTGCAGAATACAAACTTATCCTCAGCAGTATCAGACCTCAAATAAAAACAAATGAAAAAATTATAAATGCATCTTCTACTTTACAGCAAAATGCATAACCAGTATTGAAGCGCCTGTCATTTAAAATCCAAGGCATATTATCCTGAGACATATGTGGGCATTCACGTTTGACAATATGTTTCTCCCTTGGGGCCAAAGTACAACAAACAAGCTTCTATGATTGCTTACTTGGTAGAGTTATAAGCCTGAGGTTAGCTGTAGCATGTGGTGTAGACTGTCTAATTAGTTAAGATTTTGGTCCTGCCCAAAGGCATAAACAGAGAAGACATTTTGCATTAAATACTGTATGTTTGAACCAAAGGAATTCTAAGTGAGTGCATTTTAAAATACAAAACTAATAAAAAGATAGGTTCTGCAACTCTCAGCATTTGCTTAGTATCATCTGCGTTTTTCATATTGCAAAAATTGGTAAGGAAAAAACAATGGAAAATGCATGCAATAATGCAGCACAATATGCATAACAGCATAAACTCATATGAAAACCTATGTGTGGAAGAAAAATTACAGCCAAACTCTTCTCTCCTTCCCCTCCCCACTGCCAATATCACACATGCAAAGGTCATTTTCAACCTAAATAAACAAGGGCATAACTGAAATCACCAGTCTGCACTTACACTTCCTGGAAGTGGGTTTGGTAAACAAGGGCATAACTGAAATCACCAGTCTGCACTTACACTTCCTGGAAGTGGGTTTGGTAAAGTGTCTTAACTAGTGCTAGACTGACAAATAGCATCTCACTCTATTAAATGACTTGGTATTAAGAAGAAAACCAATCTGAACAAGATTTTAAATTTTCTTCATCCCTTTCAACAAGAGATGACAAAGGGAAAAGAAAAAACTTTCATGCTTAAAGTGCTTTTCTATCTTTCATACTTATGAGTACAAGGCAGACTTGCTCAAATAGGACCTGAGGATCAATTTTGATTGCTATGTAGGAAGAAGATGGGATAGATCAAATAAAAGAAGCACATTAGTGACACCTATGATTTCTTTTTAAATCACCTTCTTGGTTTTTCCTGCCGTGTAAAACAAATTAAACATCATATCCTTTGTATGCCGACACAGCTGAATTTTTTGTGCTTTTTTTTTTTGGTACAGTTGACAATGTTCAAAGATAGTGCCATATGTATTCCTTAAAAATATTCAGATGGATGATTTCTGACATCATCTTAAGAGGAAATGAAATAAATAGTTACCTGATGGAGAGTCTTAGTACAAACAGCTCCAAAAAAGCTGATTCTATGAGTAATGTCTGATCTTCTTTTGGGAGGTCAGTAAATCCTGGGATTTTTTCTGCCCAGCCTCTAGTTATGTCAATGGAGGCAGTCAGAAGGTTATAGAACTGTTGTACATGTTCTGCATCTGTGCCTGCAGCAGCCTGATCAGTGGAACAGTACTAAAATGAAAGCCACAGAAAGCAAGGTTATATGCATTTAAGGGCATTCTGTGAAACAGACAGCAATTTTTGCCCGACAACATTTCCTTCTGTGGCAAAGCTGGTATTATTAACAAAGACATAAAAAGTAGGTTTACATCTCTCTACTTATTTGGCTACCTACAGGCATTTTGCTATTCAGATAGATATTGCAAAAATATTTCCATATGTATAAAAGTAATTTCAAATTTATAACTAAAATATAATATCACATTTCACAAGTACCTATATGCTATTAGTAAACAGAAATAGAAACCTGGTGGGTAGGATAATTTGCATCACACTAGAAGAGGAACATTATTTGCGTTACTACTACTATGAAACACTTTTCCCATTGATGAATTTGTCACAGTATGTTGGAAATGCAGATTTCTTCCAAAACCTCACAAAGTGCATTTTATCTGACAGTGATAGAGACACATAAGATAAATCACGTTTTATCTGACACATGCAGCATTGCTTCATTTGAATACAGAATTGGTTCAAAGTAAACCAGCTGCCCCATATCACCTCTTATCCTTCAAACTGAAGCATCTGAGCTTCAGCAAAACCTATTATCCTGCTTATGTGGCCATAACTCTTCCAGGCTACCGTTTGACAGTCTCAGCTTGCTCAGCTTCCCTGTGACCCCCTGACAGCTCACTCCCCACTATCTCCTACTTCGTCACCAGTGGATCCCTGTCACTCCTTTGACACTGCTCTCTCTCTCTCGGCAGAAAATACGACATGAGCTTTTGTGGCTTAGTCCAATTCCGTGCTTGGAAAGTGCTGCTGGTTTTCTGAGCAGGTACTGAATAATGTGGTATTTACTGCAATAACATCCTCATCATCAAACATCTGCTAGGTTATTTCTGGGAGAAACTTCATACCCACTCTCTCATGGATTCAGCCAAAGAAAGGCTGAGGTAGTCTCCATGGCCATAAGAAGCCTGCATATCCTTCGGAAACAACTTCCCACATGCAGTTAGGCTTCAGCCCAAAGGCCACTCTAGCAACTCTCCAAGCCAGAGTGGAAGCAGAAAAAAACTCTTTCCCTATCATTAACAGTGGACTGGCAGCCTGGGGGAACCATATTACAACCATGGGCTGCAGGTATCACCCAAGTTGCTAACTGCAACCCAAAAGTCACCTCTCTGCAGGACAGAGAGCAGGGGCAGCAAGCAGAACTTCTCAGGTAGCTGTCCTGCTCTCTGCCTCTCCTAGCTGGAGGCACAATGTCAGAGTTGCTGACTGATGGGAGAACCAGAGCAATCCCAGAGACCTCTCTCTGTATCTGGGGTCCTGGTACTAGCCCTTAGTGACTCTGTTCTGCTTACCCAACACTAACTGCTTCTCATAGTAAGCTCCAGCTCACATCCCTAATCAGATGGTGAAACATGTGCAATCCTTGTTATAAAGTTCATATGGAGACAAGTTTTGCCTCAGCTACTCCGAAGGATCCTGTGATAGTGAGGCAGGTAGAGGCACAATACAGAGAAGATGGGGAGCAGCAGTAGAAAAACCTGTATGTTGCATCATCTATGTGCTCAGACTCCCACCTGAATGGAGCAGTTGAGGATGCTCAAGCAGCATGAATCAACTACTCCTGGCATCGGAGTGCAGCAAGATCCACCCAGGTAATTAAGGGGTAGAAAAAGATAATTTGCTTTTTCAGAGACTATGCATGTTGTGGACCCTGAAGTGAAGCTGCAAAGCAAGCCACAGCAAGTGTGCATTTGGCTCTGGGGGATGAGCTTTGCTGCAATGGGGCTGACATATGACTCTTTCTTACTACACGGGGATACTAAACAGGCTGATGGAAACTCCTGCTTCACAATGGGTATTGCTAAGGCAAGATATATTCTTGATCCTTTGAGCAGTAAAGAGGAGGGAAAAGAAAAGGGAAAGAAAAAAAGATACCACCCATTCTGTATGGGTTCATTCTAAATATAACTCATCACAACTCAGCGTAATTATGCCAGGTGTTAATTTGTTCCCAATATTTATAAAACATTCCTTTGGCAAAAGTAAGGCAAATTTTAACATTTTCTAATGAAGGTAAATGCTGCTTTATGTCATGTAACTGTGAATACTACAGTGTGGCATACTGTACCCCACGCTCGGCACTGAATCAAATTAAATGCATCTAAAAAAATTATAACCTGTATTTTTTAATATAGTCTATCCCATGAGAGCAATTTTAGGAGAAAGGTAAAAAGATTATATGGAATTGTATAGTTTTCAGCTGCTGCAATACGTCACTGCTCACTACAAAGAGTTAGCACTTACAAAGAATTGTTAAAATAAAATATTATTTACTTGTAACAGATTTAGGAGGATATAAGTAACCATAAACAATATGTATGTTTCCATTTCATGCACCACAGTTGTGGGTTTTTCCATGATTATTTCATGGAGAAGTAGTGATATTTGACCTAACTTGTGACCAAGACAGCTGGCAATCCCACCCTTGGTCAGGAGGCCACAGGGACAGAAGGGCTCCCTCTGATCTGCATTTCTAAACCTGGCCAATACAAACTGGAGGCAGACAGGGAGAAAGACAAAAGACAAAGCTCTGCCCCACTCTCTTCCTTGGAGCTCCTTTGGGAATTAAATGAAATCTGACTGTTACTTAAGGAGGGGGTTGCATGTGTAGCAAGCAACATTAATTTGAATGTTCTATCAGAGGAGATTTGGAAAGCCTGGGGTTGGGAAGCCCGATAGCACAACTTAGCTCTGCCCTTTGCCTGCTTTCATCAGTCCTTCATCGACGGCTACAGCTGCAAAAGCCTAACGATAACTCCTCTGCACAGAGGAAAGCCTACGCTCATTTCTCCAGAAGCCACAATATGTGCTGAATTTTGTGGCCCAGGAAGAGGGGGATTATTGCCTAAATGCTACTTCCCCTCTGAAAAGGCAACATTTCTATGTAATTCGGTGCCTACCTTGAATGAATAGAGATGGCAAGACATAGGGTCTGTTTCTCATCTCACTTCCTTAAAAGTGTGAACTCAGGGAATTGTACCAGTAAACAGGTGTGAGACCAGACTACGGCCCTTGGCAATTGCCTTTTGAAACGAAGTACCTAAATATACCACTGCTGTGGACTGGTAAATTAAAACCAGTGCTGAGATGAAAAGCAGCCATGTTCTGAACAGAACTGTTTCCAGTGTTTTGGTGTAAAGTTAGTCACTTATGTAATTTTATTTTTGGTTTTGTTTTTTTTTTCTGGGTTGCTCTGTGTGGTGTGTCTGTAGGTTTTTTGGAGGGAATGGACACATATTTCTCTCTGAAACTTTTATCAGTATTTTAAAGACGGTCAAGATATTACAGCTTGTAAACATGAAGACCATGCTAAACATTAAGGTCGTATCTGCAGAAGTGTCAGGACTGACTCCGAAGCCAGGTTTCCAGATCTGCCCATTTGTGGTGCTCAGCAGAGTCACAGCATAGCTGAACGTGCCGTAAGTTAGAATTTACAGGTACAGGATGAATCTTCAGAGGAATATTTTGGCATTGCAGTGTGTTTATGGCATGTTTCATTACATTCATTAAATTCAGTTTATCTTGCTTTTTACGCAGCATTTGCTTCTGAGCTCCCCAAACTTTTCAAAGTAAGTATAAAGGTGTATGAAAAACACAAGAATCTACTAATCTCTTGTAGAATATTTTTGTCTTTTCAGCACTGCTGGGCATAACAGACTATTATATATTTTAGTGTAAAGAAAAACTTAGATACTAATATGTTCTAACAGAAAAACATACTTATTTTTTTAGCTACCAAGACTGAATTAATTTACTGTCAATCATATGCTCCCTGTAATGTCCAACAGAATTGTTCAACAGTAAATCTATGGGTTGTTTTCATTAAAAGAGAAATAATTACTGCAGGACAAAAAAAAAAGTCACATAAAAGTACATAATTTTTGTTCAGTTTTCTGTAAATGCAAAAGTGCTTTATATCAATAAAAAAAGCAAACTATGGCCTCTGGACTCCTGTAATTCTGTGGAACCCAGAAGATTTCTATCAAAGAGCATAGCTCATCACACACCTTGGTATTTGCAGAATGATCCCTGAGACATTCTGGGTAAGTTAAAATACATGTAGATATGGCTAATGCATTCTCCCCATAGTAGGTTGTCAGACACTGAACAGCTAGATGGTTGATAATAACTCAAAAAATTAAATCATTTAATACTTACAGATTATCTTAAAGAAAATATGTTACAGCATGCTCTAAATTATATATATTAAGTATAGTCTAAAATAGCATAATGTAATTTTTATATAATTACAGTAAATATGATTTAGGATTAAATATTACTTAGCAACAAGTGACAAATGGCCAATGGAGTTGTTGTTTGAGTACAGTTGCTATTTTTTACAGTCTCAAATTTAGTCATATTTCTTTTAGGGAGAAGAATTTGATCTTGTTTTTCCTTAGCTGTAATTTTTTTCTTATCCTATATCAACCTGCCTAAAAAATTGTATTTAACAAGCCATTTCAATGCTGTATTTTAACAACTACAGAACATTTTTTTCAGATTTCAGAATATGCCATAAATATTTAAATCATGACTGTCATACATTAAAAAACAAGGTTAAAAAAATTATAATCTTTGGTAAAGCTTTGCTGAGATAATTTTTCAGAATTTTGATGTTAAAAGGCTTGTTTTAAAAATGTGAGTTTTACTGAAGGAATATTCATGCTGGGATATCCAAAGCCAACCCTGGTGCCATTTAAATAATGGCAAAATTCCTATTGATTTCAACAGGAATGCTCCTATCAATCCAGTGTCACACTCTGCAACCCTTCTATCTGAACGTTAGGGAAGTGCTATTAAATTTTAGCCTTCAGAAAATGGAAGTTAAGATATTGGACATACAAGTTCTGCTCCTGGTTAATGAGTGACATCATACTTGATTGTGTTTTGGCACAGCCTTTTTGCAAGAAGAATGCTCTATTTATCCATGCATTTTTTCCTTTCACTCAACCACAGAATATACTGCAGAATATTAGATCATTTTGTGATTGAGATCCTCACAATGAATAGTTATTAACACTAATAACTAATAGTTACTAACTACTGCACTTCCTTTCCTCTCATTGTCCACCTATCACAAAAAGACAACGGCTGGCTGGACCGATTTCTACTCTCATCCAAATTTCACACTTAATTTCATTTTGGCAAACCAGCTGGTAAGGAGAAATGCAGCTCGCAAATCACTTCTGCACGGAAAGCAAAGAGGCAAAGGAAAGTGAGACCTACTCTTGAATAGTCCAGCTCCCTGGGCGTGGAGTCAGTTAAAGCTCGAACGAGGGCATTCATCATGCTGATGGGAGGAGAGGGTGGGGAGGGCTGAGAGGGTTCTTGCTGTAAGGGGCTCTTTGGTTTGGAAGGCAGCCGACCTCTTCTCCCTTTCAGGCTGTCGGTACGGACAACTAGGTGAAAAAAATCCCAAGAGAATGAGTTGTGAAGGTACCAGCAAATGATGGATCAGAATGAACACCCTGCCTTCCTTACAGTGGACAGGCCAGCAAAAATAAAAGCATTCTCCAGTTTCAGCACATACTCTTGATGCCTCTGATTGCAAAGGAACAAAAATGGCACCAGAACTGTGTCAGACCTATGACTGCAAGCAGCAATGTAGCTGCTTACTGAGAGCCCAGCTGTGTTCCTTGTGTCCATGCTTTGTTTGCAGCACATCTTTGTGTGCCCATGTACACGTGCCCATGACACTCCACTGCTGAAAAAAAACCTGAATGTGAAACACAGATTTTAGTGTTTCTACTACCAGTGTCTCTTTTAAATGGCAGAGGAGATTATTCAAAGTAATTTCAGCTTTCTTGAAGCAGTTGAAAAAATACGGTCACACTATACACGTTATATTATCCATGTCAGTGTTTGCAATGGAACTGCTCACACAATATTACTCACAGGCTTAAATATTTGCAGAATTGGGACTAATGAGTTGATCCTGTTTCCATTTAAATTAATTGCAAATTTTCAATCAGCTTATGGGAATGAAAGGAGATCCTATGTCAAAATGCACACAATCCAGTGCAGCCCCCAGTGAGATAACAAGGGGAAGCCAACAGCATTATCGAGCAATGTTCAAAGTTAATAAAGGAGACATTTTGGCCACTGTCAAATTATCCTCTTGTGACCTTGCTGTTCTTGAACTCTGGGGTCTATAGTCTAAATATGGTAATGGGGGTGAAAAGCAGAAAATCAATACATTATTACATAAATGCACATATTTGGGGGTAAGTTATGAATCTCATCACTGTCAAATTTATTGTAGAGACATCCACGTTGAAACACACACACACACACACACACACACACTCATTAAACATAACATTTTAGTTTTCTGGGATAATAGCCAGAGCCCTTACCTTCTTTAACCATGCCGACACTGAGACACTTCTGGAACCGGCAGTATTGGCATCTGTTACGACGTCTCTTGTCCACTGGGCAGTTTTTATTTGCCAGACAAACATATTTTGCATTTTTCTGAACTGTTCTCTGCAAAAAGGCAACACAAAAATAGTAAACTGATCGTTTCTTGAGCAACTTAGAACCTGACAAAATGTGTTTTAATTACAACATGAAAAGTGACAGTGCAATTCATATAATTAGATAAAATTAATTTCCTAACACACTAGCCTGCAGGAAAAACAATTTTATTAGTGCTAGCTGCTGACAATGAAAATCATCTAGGATTGTTCTGAAGCAAGTCTCTGGAGACAGGCAACTTTGAATGATAAAATCATATCTGAAATTACCAGGTCATCACATCTACCTTTGGGGATTAGATTATCTCCGCTTTTAATATCCCTTTGGGAACAATTTTCTACTTGGTTCATTCCCTTGATTATTGCTGACCTTATTAAAATAAAATCAAAATGATCTGCAATGTACTTCTCTTGCTATCACTATTGTTAGTCAAATACCACAATAACTGGTTTGGTTAGCCATTAAAATCATCAGGGAGAAAAATAAAAATACCAGAAACCCCTACAAAATATGTTTGGCTAAATACTCTGGGAAAGTTAACCTGACCTAAGGAAAAAAGACAGAATAATGCCATAGTTATGTACATTTAATTAACTCTAAAGTCATGTTGAAAAAAATAAAATAAAATAAAAATCTGTAGAAACCTGGCAAGCTTTGGAAGAGTGTAACAAATATTAATGCAAAAATGTATCAAGCTGCCATACTTAAAATCAAAGATAGATCAATAAATAACATCCAAAAAGATATTACTAGAAAAATCATTAGGAAGAAATTTATCAACTCAACATTCAATATTAAATCTGTCACTGCAATTAAATTAATAGATAAATTTTATTTCATAATTTGTGTTTGTTATCAAATAACAGCCTCAATGTACTAAATATAAGAGATATAGCAAATATTGTTCATTGTGATTTGGAGCTGAAAACAGTTTGATTTTGCAGAATAAGGTACTATTAAAAATCGAGGATATACTATTGATTTCCACGGGGGCAGGTTTGGGCTAACAAGAGCTGCTATTTCCATGTTATTTGTATACCCTTTTCTAGTTACATTTAAATAACAAATTAGTTTTATAGGAGATGTGTGTTATCATGTGATCAAAGGATTATTATTAAGTAACACTGACAGCTCCACTTGCAATAAAAAAATATTGCAAAACCTCTCCCCAAATATTTTGGGATTGTTTTTGTTCCTGTTTTATCTTCGACCAGAACAGGGGCATGCCTGCTACCTTAGCAAGAAGAAATGTACCAAATCAACCCCAAATGTTTCAAATCTTAAACTTGCTGCCCAGAACCATCCTACTAAGAGTCTATCCCAAGCTCTTCACTTAAACAAGCTATTTCTGAAATTAATACTAGAATCTGGACCCAGTCTGAAGAAAGGAAATTACAAAGCACCCACATCTAAGACCAAAAGAGCATATTCAACTCTTGAAAATATAAGCACAAACTTTCCACTGAGAAAGTGCTGTGTGTAAGTTATTTGTGTTGCTATTCAGCTGCAGAGCTGCTTTCATTGCAGAGCAGGCAGCAGGACCCTGTGCAGTGCTTAGTCACTGCTCTGCAGGCAGCTTTCCCCTGGTAAGGACTCCCTGGGCTCCTGAGCTGAAGGGTAATGACAAGGCAGCTACCAAATGCAACTAGAAGTACTTGGGGTTTTCCCATGAGTGAAACCAGTTTTTTCCTGGTGCTGACCACCCTGCATTCCTCCTCAAGCTGATCACCCCACAACAAACAGCACTGCTGCCACCGCCTAAAATATTAAGTGGACTCTACTGTTTCAGGGTTTCTTTTCTCACCTTAAAACAAAGCACAATTGGAATGGGTGACTGAGTAAAACCCAGGCTGAATGTATTCCAGGTATGTTTCACTACAGAATAAATGCAGTTTATGGCTTAAACTGGGGTGACCCATGCTCCATTGAGGAATGCTGGCAGACCAGAGATGTGGTTCGCCCAGATCACTGCCATGGCCTCTTCTCAGTGAACACTAGCAGATCCTTTTATCCTACAGAGGGCTTTCCTTGGCCTTCTTCAAAAACTTTGGCTGTCCCTCCCACCCTGCCTGGGGGGCCTGAGTTATAACACACGATGTCCCTGAACCCCCGGGTCAGGACCAGGAGATTGCGGGGACAGAGGGCGTGGGAAGTGAGGGGGGGGCAAGCAGGGAGGGGAGCAAAGGGCAGAGCTCTCACCTTGAAAAAGCCCTTGCAGCCCTCACATGTCCGCACCCCGTAGTGCTGGCAGGCGGCATTATCTCCGCAGACAGCGCAGGTGCCTTCCCCAGACGAAGAGCTCCTGCTGGGCGGAGACGGGAGGCCGCTGCTGCCGCTCCCGCTGCTCTCGCCCATCAGGCTGGAGGTGGCTGCGTTGAGGCCGAGCGGTGAGAAGGCTAAGGTGGCTGGTCTTTTGGCCAGGTGAAGCCCGTAGGAATGGCCCTCCATGGGAGCCTGGCTGGCGGCGGGTCTGTCGGAGCCCAGGGGCAGGCTCAGGGAGGCAGGGTCGTAGCACATGTGCGCGGCCGCCGACGGCGTGTGCGGAGGCGAGGGCTTGAAGTGGAAGAGAGGGAAGCGCGGAGGCACGGTCTTCATGGGGGTGGCGTCCATCAGGTGGCCGGGAGGCAGGCAGGTCTGCGTGGGCTGCAGCGGGGAGTCATCCCACAGGCCCTGGTGAGCAGGGAAGCCGGGCGTGGTGGGCGTGGAGGGTGGAGATTGCTTGAAGTACATGGAAGTGCTGGGCATCCCCTCATCTGTGGACGGGGGCAGTGAGGGCTGGTATGGGGACAGCCGGGTGTCTTCCATCTTTATGAGGGGCCTCTGGCCGGAGGAGGCAGTTTGCATTTGGTAGAGGCAGGAAGGCTTGAGCTCATAGCTGCCAGAGTAACCCTCCATAAAGGTGCTGAAGCTGGGAAGGGAGGTGGTGGCAGTGGCAGTGATTTCGGTACTGCTCAGGTCCATGGTGAGCTTGGCATAGTCAGGGTTCATGATGTCTGAGCTGTACTCCGAGCCATACGCGTAGGTCTGCGATGCATAATTCGAACCGGGCGGTGAAGGACTATACTGCGCTTGCACACAGGGCATATCTGCAGGGGCAAAGGGACACATCAACAACAAGCCCAGGGCACCAGGCCCTCACAAACTTCTTCCCTAGGAGCTTTCCCACGTTTCAGAGCTCAGATAAAGCACCCAACTCCCATTCGGACATTTAAATTAGCCTCAAGCCTTTTCCTTTCAACAAAGAAATATGCATCAAGGACCGGCTAAGCTTTCGGTATTATGGAGCCTGCTCTCATCTAGTCAAGGGAGAAACTCACATTTATACCAGTGGCAGTGAGAGAAAAATTCATCTCAAGCTGCCCTACATCTGCTGCTTAATATACATAGGTGTCAATGAGAATTAGATAAGCAGAATGAGAACAGTTTATGACTCTATCTCTGTATGCATGTAATCATGCTGTAAAATTTTCATGAAAGGTAAATGAGATTATCAAATGCATAATATTAAAAATTATACTTATTTTAAAAGAAGCATCTGCAGTACATGTCAGAGGAATTACTCAAATCACAAGGTTTGCTACTCAGGACTTGCAAACATCAATTTTGCTTACCCAACTCCAGACCTTTGAAGAATATTTCTGGTCAGCTAATAATTTAAAGTTGCTATCTCT